>RXON01005289.1:0-74453 GCA_009667805.1 Leptobrachium leishanense
CATAGACATGGACCGCAGGGGATTATGGACTAGTGGGAGGGGCTAAGGGAAGTTTTGTTAGATGTTCACTTTTTTCTCTTGCTGCTGTTATTAAATTCAGAAAAGAGAAGCAAATACTCGCCTCCGAGTCATTATTAAAAATTCTAACTTTCCGTTATGGTAATAGGAAAATTTGTAATTAATGCAGCTATGATACGCACACTGCTGGGAAAGTGCCTCTCTGCAGTATATTAATGCAGCATATGAATCCCACACTGCTGGAAGTGCCTCTCTGCAGTATAATTAATGCAGCATATGAATACGCACACTGCGGAGAAGCGCCTCTCTGCGGTATAATTAATGCAGCATTTGAATCCACAAACTTCTGTGATGCACCTCTCTGCAGTATAATTAATGCAGCATATGAATCCGCACACTGCTGGGAAGCGCCTCTCTGCAGTATAATTAATGCAGCATATGAATCCACACACTGCTGTGAAGCACCTCTCTGCAGCATAATTAATGCAGCATATGAATCCGCACGCTGCTGGGAAGCACCTCTCTGCGGTATACTTAATGCAGCATATGAATCCACACACTGCTTGGAAGCACCTCTCTGCAGTATAATTAATGCAGCATATGAATCCGCACCTGCTGGGAAGTGCTCTCTGCAGTATAATTAATGCAGCATATGAATACGCACACTGCGGAGAAGCGCCTCTCTGCAGTATAATTAATGCAGCATATGAATCCACACACTGCTGGGAAGCGCCTCTCTGCAGTATAATTAATGCAGCATATGAATCCGCACACTGCTGGGAAGCGCCTCTCTGCAGTATAATTAATGCAGCATATGAATACGCACACTGCGGAGAAGCGCCTCTCTGCAGTATAATTAATGCAGCATATGAATCCGCACACTGCTGGGAAGCGCCTCTCTGCAGTATAATTAATGCAGCATATGAATCCACACACCGCTGGAAGCGCCTCTCTGCAGTATAATTAATGCAGCATTATGAATCCACACACTGCTGGAAGTGCCTCTCTGCAGTATAATTAATGCAGCATATGAATACACACAACTGCTGGGAAGCACCATCTCTGCAGTATAATTAATGCAGCATATGAATCCACACACTGCTGGGAAGCACCTCTCTGCAGGTATAATTAATGCAGCATATGAAGCCACACACTGCCGGGAAGTGCCCTCTCTGCAGTATAATTAATGCAGCATATGACTCCATACACTGCTGGGCAGCACCTCTCTGCAGTATAATTAATGCAGCATATGAATCCGCACACTGCCAGGAAGCACCTCTCTGCAGTATATTAATGCAGCATATGATTCCACATACTGCTGGGAAGCGCCTCTCTGCAGTATAATTAATGCAGCATATGAAGCCACACACTGCTGGAAGCACCTCTCTGCAGTATAATTAATGCAGCATATGAAGCCACACACTGCGGGAAGTGCCTCTCTGCAGTATAATTAATGCAGCATATGACTCCATACACTGCTGGCAGCACCTCTCTGCAGTATAATTAATGCAGCATATGAATCCACACACTGCCAGGAAGCACCTCTCTGCAGTATAATTAATGCAGCATATGATTCCACATACTGCTGGGAAGCGCCTCTCTGCAGTATAATTAATGCAGCATATGAACCACACACTGCCGGGAAGCGCCTCTCTCTGCAGTATAATTAATGCAGCATATGAATCCGCAACACTGCCCGGAAGCGCCTCTCTGCAGTATAATTAATGCAGCATATGAATCCACACACTGCCCGGAAGCACCTCTCTGCAGTATAATTAATGCAGCATATGAATCCACACACTGCTGGGAAGCGTCTGTCTGCAGTATAATTAATGCAGCATATGAATCCACACACTGCTTGGAAGCACCTCTCTGCAGTATAATTAATGCAGCATATGAATCCGCACACTGCTGGGAAGTGCCTCTCTGCAGTATAATTAATGCAGCATATGAATACGCACACTGCGGAGAAGCGCCTCTCTGCAGTATAATTAATGCAGCATATGAATCGCACACTGCTGGGAAGCGCCTGTCTGCAGTATAATTAATGCAGCATATGAACCAGCACACTGCTGGGAAGCGCCTCTCTGCAGTATAATTAATGCAGCATATGAATCCACATACTGCTGGGAAGCGCCTCTCTGCAGTATAATTAATGCAGCATATTGAATCCACACACCGCTGGAAAGCGCCTCTCTGCAGTATAATTAATGCAGCATATGAATCCACACACTGCTGGGAAGTGCCTCTCTGCAGTATAATTAATGCAGCATATGAAGCCACACTTGCGGGAAGCGCCTCTCTGCAGTATAATTAATGCAGCATATGACTCCACACACTGCTGGGCAGCATCTCTCTGCAGTATAATTAATGCAGCATATGATTCCACATACTGCCGGGAAGCGCCTCTCTGCAGTATAATTAATGCAGCATATGAATCCACACACTGCTGGGCAGCGCCTCTCTGCAGTATAATTAATGCAGCATATGAATCCACACACTGCTGGGAAGCGCCTCTCTGCAGTATAATTAATGCAGCATATGAATCCGCACACTGCTGGGAAGCGCCTCTCTGCAGTATAATTAATGCAGCATATGAATCCACACACTGCTGGGAAGCACCTCTCTGCAGTATAATTAATGCAGCATATGAATCCACACACTGCTGGGAAGCACCTCTCTGCAGTATAATTAATGCAGCATATGAATCCCACACACTGCTGGGAAGCACCTCTCTGCAGTATAATTAATGCAGCATATGAATCCACACACTGCTGGGAAGCGCCTCTCTGCAGTATAATTAATGCAGCATATGAATCCACACACTGCTGGGAAGCACCTCTCTGCGGTATAATTAATGCAGCATATGAATCCACACACTGCTGGGAAGCACCTCTCTGCAGTTTAATTAATGCAGCATATGAATCAGCACACTGCTGGGAAGCACCTCTCTGCAGTATAATTAATGCAGCATATGAATCCACACACTGCTGGGAAGCGCCTCTCTGCAGTATAATTAATGCAGCATATGAATCCACATACTGCTGGGAAGCACCTCTCTGCAGTATAATTAATGCAGCATATGAATCCACACACTGCTGGGAAGCGCCTCTCTGCAGTATAATTAATGCAGCATATGAATCCACACACTGCTGGGAAACGCCTCTCTGCAGTATAATTAATGCAGCATATGAATCCACACACTGCTGGGAAGCGCCTCTCTGCAGTATAATTAATGCAGCATATGAATCCACACACTGCTGGGAAGCGCCTCTCTGCAGTATAATTAATGCAGCATATGAATCCACACACTGCTGGGAAGCACCTCTCTGTGGTATAATTAATGCAGCATATGAATCCACACACTGCTGGGAAGCGCCTCTCTGCAGTATAATTAATGCAGCATATGAATCCACACACTGCTGGGAAGCACCTCTCTGCAGTATAATTAATGCAGCATATGAATCCACACACTGCTGGGAAGCGCCTCTCTGCAGTATAATTAATGCAGCATATGAATCCACACACTGCTGGGAAGCGCCTCTCTGCAGTATAATTAATGCAGCATATGAATCCACACACTGCTGGGAAGCGCCTCTCTGCAGTATAATTAATGCAGCATATGAATCCACACACTGCTGGGAAGGCCTCTCTGCAGTATAATTAATGCAGCATATGAATCCACACACTGCTGGGAAGCGCCTCTCTGCAGTATAATTAATGCAGCATATGAATCCACACACTGCTGGAAGCGCCTCTCTGCAGTATAATTAATGCAGCATATGAATCCACACACTGCTGGGAAGCGCCTCTCTGCAGTATAATTAATGCAGCATATGAATCCACACACTGTTGGGAAGCACCTCTCTGCAGTATAATTAATACAGCATATGAATCCACACACTGCTGGGAAGCGCCTCTCTGCAGTATAATTAATGCAGCATATGAATCCGCACACTGCTGGGAAGCGCCTCTCTGCAGTATAATTAATGCAGCATATGAATCCACACACTGCTGGGAAGCGCCTCTCTGCAGTATAATTAATGCAGCATATGAATCCTCACACTGTTGGGAAGCACCTCTCTGCAGTATAATTAATACAGCATTATGAATCACACACTGCTGGAAGCGCCTCTCTGCAGTATAATTAATACAGCATATGAATCCACACACTGCTGGGAAGCGCCTCTCTGCGGTATAATTAATGCAGCATATGAATCCACACACTGCGGGAAAGCACCTCTCTGCGGTATAATTAATGCAGCATAATGAATCCACACACTGCTGGGAAAGCACCTCTCTGCGTTATAATTAATGCAGCATATGAATCCACACACTGCTGGGAAGCGCCTCTCTGCAGTATAATTAATGCAGCATATGAATCCACACACTGCTGGGAAGCACCTCTCTGCAGTATAATTAATGCAGCATATGAATCCACACACTGCTGGGAAGCGCCTCTCTGTGGGGTCAGACTAATGCATTTTTATCGTGCGTTTAGACGCACTTAATCACGGCCGCAGTAGAAGCAAATGACTGGCAATGACGGCCAATATACGAAGTACGGCAGCACGAAAGTCCGGCCGCTCAACGCAAGTGGAAAATGAACGCATTTTTCGAGAACGCAGAACCGCAGTATTGACGTACAGAGTGCGCTGCGGCGGCATAGCGGCGTGTGTGCGTGATTAGGAGATGTCAGACGCTGCTAATGTCCAGCCTACATAACGTCCAGATGCAAAAAATGTTTTATTGACGATCTGTAAAAAAAACGCACGAAAATGCGCGTCGTCTGACCATTTTCGCGCATTCCGTGAAAAAATACGTCAATGCGTTCGGACGCACTTTTTGACACTCGCTGCGAATAATGCGTTCGTTTGACCCTAGCCTAAGGCTAGGGTCAGATGAGCGTGATTTCTACGGACTGTACGTCCGTGCACACGGACGTACGTCAGTACGGAAGACACAGTAGTGGCCACACAGTCCGTTTATTCACTGACGTATATTTTGACGGATGTAGGAGGGAAAATAAATTAAAAAGCAAAACCATTTTGTCCGTGAAAAATGCTGGACGTATAAATGCAGTCCGTCTGACCACGTTCCATCACTCACACACAAAGCTATGCAGACGTTGCGGACGCAGCGCTCTTTGTGCGGCCGTTCTAGGGGTTGTACGTTCTTGCCTGCCTTGCGTCCGTTTGCCAGGGAAGCACAACGGCCGCAGTTCAGTGCGGACGTACTTCATGTGTCAGGCTCCAATGGACTTTCTTTCATGCTATCACGGACGTACTTTTAGGCGCAATCACGGACGTGAACACTACGCTCGTCTGACCCCAGCCTTACATTGCCTCAAAAAAAAATACAGCCAGTATGCTACAAAAAAATACCAGCCGGTATCAAAATAATCCCTTAGGTTTCAATGTTAAAAAAAATTCCTGTGTTTATTAAATATTTATAAAACCGTTTATTAATTCAATGCAGCAATAAGCCATTTTGTTTATTTATTTTTTGGATTTTTTGGGCATTTTTCAGGAATTTTTGGGTAAAGTTTAGGTTTCCTAAATTATTTTAAAAAAACTTGACTTTTTTTCCACCATAGTTTTCAATGTAAAAAATTATTTGCTTTTTTAAAAATTCAACATACATATTCAATCTATTTCACATTCAGAACCATAGTTAACGGCAGGCTTGGAACTGACCATGGTTCTCCTGAAACAATGTAATGCATCAAATGCATTGCTGAACGCACACGGACCGTAAGGAAAAATAATACAGCTGCATACGTTCAGCAAATAAAAACAGACCTCATTATTACATTTAAAATTGGTTAGGAAATCTAAATTTTCACCCAAAAAATCCCGAAAATTGCTGAAAAAATCCTAAAAAATAAATAAACAAAATGGCTTATTGCTGCAAATGAAAATAATAAATGATTTAATATATATTTAATAAAGAAACAAATATTTATTTACATTAAAACGATGTTGGAAAAAAGTCTTGCTTCTTTAAAATAAGTTAGGAAACCTAAACTTTCACCCAAAACAAAAAAAGTGCCAAAAAAACTAAAAACATAAATAAGTAAGAAGACTTTCATTGTATTGACAGTAATTTATTTTATTTATTTATTTATTTATAAAGGATTTTATCAGGAAGGATACATTGAGATTTCTCTCCTTTTCAAGTATGTCCTGGGTTCAAGAACATTGAATTGAATCTGTTTCCTATTCTGAAATAACCAATAAAAAAATGAAATAACTCCTAATAATGAAATACAAATCAATACAAAATACAAAATTACTCACAAAAAAACGAAACAACCAAAGAACCCATTGAAACAGAATGCCAAATAGATCAAAAAATTCTGAATCAACCCAAAATCCCAAAACGAAATGAAACGACTTGAAACAAAACCAAAACCTGTCCGAAACGACCCGAAATGAAAAAAAACGACAGTATTCACATCTCTAGAAAATATCTCCATTCTATGAGGTTTTCTAATCACTGGGATATATTCCTTACAATTCCAGAGGGAGAAAGAAAAATGTTCAGTTTGTGTTAGTGACAAGAGGCTGATAGTTCTTAGTTACATGTTGGTTCATTGTTTGGGTTTATTTACATGACGTTATATTATGGAATTCTGATACATCACAACTTTGTTATTTCATTCTCTTGGGTCATGTTACGTATCACTGGTGTCAACTGCTGGTGCAGTGGCCAAGTGGTAAGGTGTTGGTCTCGTAAACCAAAGATCATGGGTTCAATCCCCATCTGTGCCTCCAGCTGCTCTTTACTTATAGACATTTGTTATTACAGAATATTAACTCGGCCGCATTAACTAAATAATTATAGATATAGCTTTTGCTTTTCGACTTTTTTCGAGTCGAAGAGCACCGTCCTGTGATCATTAGATCACAAGAATCTCGATATACATTTAAGGGGTTATTCACTAACCTCCGAATTTGCCACTGAATGGTTAATTTCACCGTATCTGCAATTTTGGGGCAGTTCATCTTTCCACAAAGCTTTCAATTCACCAAATAAAGGCAAATTGAAAGCGAAAAACGGTGCAATTCGGCGGCACAGAATTTGTCCAATTGGACACTATCGATTCATCTATCCACAGAACGATAAATTGCTCCTAAATTTCAGCATTTTGCCCTTATTTTCAGTGTTTGAATTTGACAGGGTTAAACAGGAGAAGACACACATAGACCTGACTCTCTGAGTATTTGGGAAAAATTCATCTCTGTGTGTTTGTTGCTAATTTATCATTTTATGTTTCAAAGTTGAAAAATGAATAATGGAAACGTGTAATTGTGATGTCACATTTCAAGCAGCGAGTAACATGTTAGTTTTATGGATCAGGTCACATGACATTGTATTTTGGGATTCCAGAGCATCACAACTATTGCATCTTCCTGGGGCATAAGAAAAGCAACCACTCATAAGGAGGTGCAGGGGCCAAGTGATCTGGTGTCTGTCTCCTAAACTGAGTATTGTGGGTTTCATCCAAATCTGTGCTGTCAGCAGCTCTAGACGGTGTTTCTCTTACAGGGGTTTATTACCTGCATCTTATTTAGAAGATTTGTCAAAAATGTGGAATTTCAAATTGTTGTCTTTCAAAATTAAGACATGATACATTGTTACTGTAATGATGGCAGCGCAGTGTCTGCTTGTGGTTTATACACAGGACAATATATTAAATTCCACCAGATTAGAGTCTTGTCATTGCGTTATGGCGGCCTGTGCTTAGCATGTTCCAAAGCATCAATACAACTTGGAAAGGTGCAGTGGCCAAGTGGTAAGACGTTGGTCTCGTAAACCAAAGATCATTGGTTCAATCCCCATCTGTGCCATCAGCTGCTCTTTACTTATAGACATTTGTTATTACAGAATATTAACTCGGCCACATTATACGGATTATTCAGAAAGTACCGAATGATACAATTTCATGGCAGTTTGTTTATTCATAAAAGCCGTCAATATGTGAAATACGGTGCAGTTCGTCACGGATTGATGATCTTCGGCGGCAGAGAAATCACCCCATAGAGTAACTGTTAAAGTGTCAGTGAAATGACCTGAATTTCGGTGATTCTGTTCGACAAGTTTAAACAGGAAAATCCCGTAGGATTCTTCAAATAACATAAATATTATCGTTTTTAGTTATTTTTTTGTTGAAATGTTTATTCTTATTTTCAGGAACAAGCATTTTCATTTTTTGGGGGGATTTTTTTGAGAAAATTCTGAAATTCCAATTTTTTTTAAAGACATACTTTGTTATATTATTTTCAATAGGACCTTTATTATTATTTCCATGCATTTTCATTGTTTTAAACACCTTTTAGACACTAGCAGAGTTCCATTTTTTTCGCTGCAGTTCTGTGCACTTCAGGGACTTTGTGGAGAATGCTGATTTCACCAAAAGGTCGGTGAACTGGAATCGCCGAAGCGCACCGAACTGCAAAACACCTTTCTAAATAACCACTTAAATGCGGCCGAGTTAATATTCTGTAATAACATAACATCAGCTGAAGGCCCAGATGGGGATCAAACCCGTGATCTTTGGTTTACAAGACCACACCTTACCACTTGGCCACTGCATCTTTTGCATAACTGTGCTCGGCCATTGGCTGTTTGCATTTGTACTTTTGTTATTCATTTTGTATTTTTCCTCATTTGGATATATTCTGAGTGGGGTCACATGGACTTGGTCTTCTCCTAATGTCTGCCAGATGCAGTATTTTTGCTTTTTGACTTTGTCGAGTAGAAGAGCACCGTCCTATGATCATTAGATCACAAGAAACTCAATATACATAAAGTACATAAAGTATAAAGACACACTCGATGCCTGCTCTCAGTGTTTCATGGTGGTGGAATAACAAATTGGTGGAAATATCTCTATTCTTTGAGGTTTTATAATCACTGGGATATATTCCTTACAATTCCAGAGGGAGAAAGAAAAGTGTTCAGTTTGTGTTAGTGACAAGAGGCTGATAGTTCTTAGTTACATGTTGGTTCTTTGTTTGGATTTATTTACATGACGTTATATTATGGAATTCTGATACATCACAACTTTGTCATTTCATTCTCTGGGTCATGTTACGTATCAATGGTATAAACTGTTGGTGCAGTGGCCAAGTGGTAATGTGTTTGTCTTGTGAAACCAAAGATCAAGGGGTTCAATCCCCATCTGTCACTTTACCTATGGATATTTGTTATGGGATCCTCTGTCTACAGGTGAAGCTTTTGGAAGTATAACGTGTCCTGAAATTAAAGAAAAACAGACATAAAGTAAACACACTGTATGTACCATGAATTTTTCATAACCTAATGATCATAGCACAGTGTCTGCATGTGGTCGATTCCCTTCACGTTGTCAAAAATACTGCATGTACCGGACGTTATGGAAAGACCAAGTCCATGTGACCCCACTCAGCATATATCCAACTCTCAGTCTGATAAATAATGGGGAAAGGGAGGAATTTCTAAATGTCGGCTTTAAATTTAAACCATGAGAATCTTTTAATCTAGTGATGGCAGCGCAGGGTCTGCTTGTGCTTTATGCACTTCACAATATATTAGACTTACACTTCATTAGAATCTTTTCTTTGCAGCACCGCGCTCCATGGTCAGCGTGTTCCAATGCAAAAATTGGCAAAACTCAAAAAATAGATATAGGCAAATACAAATGGCCAATCCGAACACAACTACCAAGTAAGAGGCGCAGTGGCCAAGTGGTAAGGCGTTGGTCTCGTAAACCAAAGATCATGGGTTCAATCCCCATCTGTGCCTTCAGCTGCTCTTTACTTATAGACATTTGTTATTACAGAATATTTACTCGGCCGTATTATATGGATTATTCAAGAAGCACCAAATTGTGCAATTCATCGCAGTTTGTCTATTTAGAAAGCTCTCAATACGGAGCGATTTGGTGATCTTCGACTCCAGTGAAATTGTCCCATAGAGAAGAAATGGTTAATCTATTCACAGAACGACGACCTGCACTGAAGTTTCAGCAAAATGACCTGATTCTCAGTGACTCAGTTCAACAGCTTTAAACATAAGATTCAACGTAAAAAAATATTATCGTTCTTATTTTTTATTAATTTGTTTATTTTTTTCATTTTCAGCAAAAAGTCTGTTTTGGAAACAACACAGATCACAAAATCCTCTTCTTATCGTGAGACGAGATGTAGTGAATGTTTTTATGTTGGTTTTATTGATGGACACGTGTGATACGGCATATAATCACAGAAACAATATACAGGTTGGGCCCCTCATCCAAAAGACTCTGATACCCAAATTTCCTGAGATTTCCAGGCCAACATTTTACATACATTTCTAATGATCCTCCGAGGGTTACTGCACTGAGAGGAACACGCTGAGATACTCTGTGCAATAAAAAAAAGGTCCTTTAAAAACATAACAAAGTCTGTTAAAAATAATTTCAAAAACTAAAATGTTTATTAAATATTTAAAAAGGTTTTTGTAAAAAAAAAAAAATAGATGGTCTTTGGGATCTGCCTGTTCAAACCTGCCGATCTGAAACACCGAAAATCAGTGCATTCTGACAAAACACCTGTGCAAATCGAATTCTGTGAATATATGGATCGATATTTCTCTGTCAGGGTTATTAGGGAGAAGTGAAAATTATAGCTCAAAGTAGCCAATCCAGAAAAATTCTCCCATTTATCTTCACTTTCTAAAATGGATATTTTGACCTAGAATTTTCATCTTTCTCTGAATAACCCTGACTGTGACAGTTCCGGAGCCATAATTCCATAATCCCATTGAAATACAGGAACAGACAGCTTTGTGAACAGACACATTGCTCTTATGATTCGGTGCGATTGAGACGTTAATGATAAGTGTAGATGAACATAAGGGGATTTGTTCATTAGTTTTATGATTTCACTTTATGCTTTATTTCATTTCTATAATTATTTACTTAATATTCTGTAATAACCAATGTCTAAAGGTAAAGAGCAGCTGAAGGCACAGATGGGGATTGAACCCATGATCTTTGGTTTACGAGACCAACGCCTTACCACTTGGCCACTGTGCCTTTCATTTAAGGCTGTACCGATTGGTCATTTGTATTTTACTTTGGGGGTTATTCAAAGAGAGGTTAAAAGTCTCCGAAATGTAACCGAATGCTGAATTTCAGTGAACGGGGACATTTTGGGGCCATTCGGCTACACAGAGAGCAGCCAATTCGTCAAACTCTGGCAATTGCCTGCACGTACGGTCAGTGTTCGGTGCCTGTTCGAGGGCAGTGAAATCCCCCATAGAGAAGCAATGCCAGTGATCTTTTACTACCCCAGCTAATCCCATCAAATTCCTGGCCATAGCATCCAAGGATTGGAACACCCCAAAACTGGCCTTAATTGTGCCCACAGTGGGAACTATGTCCAACTTCCAATTAGCAGCTAGGATATTATTGGTGACAGACAATACATGAGCTAGGAGTTGTTTCTGGAATTGAGTAAGGGAATTGGGAATAGGAATGAGCCGAACACCCCCGTTTTCGGTTCGCATTCGAACTCGAACAATTTCAAAAGTTTGAGTTCGAACCAAACTCAATGGGAGTCAAAAGCTTGGTTTTTAGAGTGCCCTCAAGAGGGCATATATGCAAGATATTTGCCATAAAAGGTGTGTGGGGGTCCTGGTAGTGGCCTGGGGGACAGGAAACTAGGACAAAAAGGTTAAAAAAAGACATTATGAAAGGAACAGTGAGTTTCCATAAATTAAGGGTTAAAAATAAAAACAAAAAAAAATTCCTTCACATATCGTGCCTAGGAGGTCCCCATAACCTGCCCATGAAGTGGCGGATTTGTAGGATGTATAGAAACATTGCCATCAGAGACCCACACACGACACCTAGCCACCCTTAAGGGGTTAAAATGCACAGGGACTGGCTACTATCCAGTAGATGAGGGAATGTATTATATGTATAAAGCAAGGTATATATGACAATGGATAGTCAGAGACTCTAGGGACTCAGCTTGTACGCTTTATTATAGACATTTCTAACACAATAATAATTGTATGCTCACATAGGCCCTTCAGGAGAGGTACATGCCATACAAATACTGGAATATTACGTTTAAATCTAAGGAGTGTGACAAAGATTTTATTAAGCCCTTGATGACAAATGACGTAACATCTACATCATTAATGATTGGCTTTACAGAGCCCTGGTCCTTAAGGGGTTAAACAGCATATCAGAGAGGATCATATAGTAGAAATGAACACTTCTTAGAATTCAAAACAAGCACAGTGTTTGTTCATACATGTGCAGGATCCCCCACCAGTCTGCAAGCATTGTATCAAATTCTAATTGCTAATTAGAAGCACATTTTATTTCCAAACACTAATTAAACACCTGTTGTTTACGCCGTTTGAGAGCACAGGTCATTTAGAGGTGAGAATCTTTGTACCTAGACGACATTTCTTAGTTTTTTAATTCAATATCTAATAAACCGTTGCTTATAATATTCTGCAGTAAAGAGTCTCTTTATTTCTAGATTTTTTAGTATTGTTTCAAGCATTTTTTATACCTCTTTCAAAATATTATTTTTTCGAACTCGAACCGAACACGCCAAAAAAGTTCAAAGTTCGCGAACGGCCAAAGTTCGAATCGAACTCCGAACTGATCGAACTGAACAGCTCATCTCTAATTGGGAAACATTTGAAGGCAGAAGATATCAGGAGATGGGACTATTTCTGCACCTAGTATCTCCGAACCCAGGGAGGCGATCTGATCCCAAAGAGAAGTAAGGCAAGAACAGGACCGCCATACATGAAAAAAGGTGCCATCCTCTTCCTCACATCTCCAAAAGGTATTAGAGATACTTGGATTAAAGCGATGTTCCTTGTTAGGTGTAATGTACCATCAATATAAAATCTTTTTCCTAGCTTCCACTTTACTTACAGACATTTCAATTCAGTGAAACAAAGAAATTTGATTTGAAATTATTTATAGACATTTGTTTATATGTATAGATTATAAAGACACACTCAATGTCTGCTCTCAGTGTTTCATGGTGGTGGAATAACAAATTGGTGGAAATATCTCCATTCTTTGAGGTTTTATAATCACTGGGATATATTCCTTACAATTCCAGGAGGGAGAAAGAAAAGGGTTCAGTTTGTGTTAGTGACAAGAGGCTGATAGTTCTTAGTTACATGTTGGTTCTTTGTTTGGATTTACTTACATGACGTTATATTATGGAATTCTGATACATCACAACGTTGTCATTTCATTCTCTTGGGTCATGTTACGTATCACTGGCGTTAGATTTTATGTAGTCATAACTGGCCAAGTGGTAAGGCGTTGGTCTTGTAAACCAAAGATCGTGGGTTCGATCCCCATCTGTTCCTTCAGCTGATATTTAGAAACATAGAAGAATGTCAGCAGACAAGAACCTTTCACCTCATATAGTCTGCCCAATTACATGGATACTTTAGCTGGATTTATCTTTTGTTTAGGATAGCCTTATGCCTATCCCATGCTTGCTTAAATTCAATTACTGTTTTGGCCTCTACCACTTCAACTGGAAGGCTGTTCCATGTATCCACCACCCTCTCAGTAAAATAATGCTTCCTGATGTTACTTTTAAACCTTTGCCCCTCTAATCTAAGACTATGTCCTCTTGCTTTGCTACTTTGTTTCCATTTAAATATACTCCCTTCCTCTACCTTGTGGATTCCCTTTATGTATTTAAATGTTTCTATCATATCTCCTCTGTCTCATCTTTTTTCCAAGCTGTACATGTTAAGATCATTAAGGCTAGGGTCAGACTAACGCATTTTTCAATTGTCCGTGAAAATGTGCGTTCGAAGAATGGACGTATTTTTTCACGGAATACGCAATAGCGGTCATACTATGCGCAGTTTCATCCGTGATTTTGTACGGATCATCAATAAAACACTTCTTGCATCTGGACGTTATGTTGGCCGGACATTAGCAGCGTCTGATGTCTCCAATTCACGCACACACGCCGCTAGCGGACGCAGCGCACTCTGTACGTCAGTACTAGTGGTTTAACGTTCTCGAAAAAATGCGTTCATTTTCCACTTGCGTTGCGCAGCCGGACTTTTGTGCGACCGTACTTCGTATATTGGCCGTCATTGCCCGGCATCTGCTGCTAGCACGGCCGTGATTAAGTGCGCCAGAACGCGCGTTCGCACTGCCTCAGTCTGACCCTAGCCTGAGCCTTTCCTGGTAACATTTCTCCTTCAAGCCGTACACCATTTTAGTAGCCCTTCTCTGAACTCTCTCTAAGATGTCTATATCCTTCTGGAGATACGGTCTCCAGTACTGCACACAGTACTCCAAGTAAGGTCTCACCAGTGCTCTGTACAGTGGCATGAGCACTTCCCTTTTCTTACTGCTAATACCTCTCCCTACACAACCAAACATTCTGCCAGCATTTCCTGCTGCTCTATTACATTGACTACTTACCCTTAGATCCTCTGAAATAATAACCCCTAAATCCCAACCCTCAGATGTATCAAATATTCTATATTCAGCCCTTGGGTTTTTACGTCCCAGGTGCATTATCGTGCACTTATCCACATTAATACTCAATTGCCACAGCTCCGTCCATTTTTTTAGTTTACCTAAATCATTTGTCATTTGGCTGATCCCTCCAGGAACGTCAACCCTGTTGCAAATCTTTGTGTCATCAGCAAAAAGACATACTTTTCCATTAATACCTTCTGCAATATCACTAATAAAAATATTATAGAGAATGGGTCCAAGTACTGACCCCTGAGGTACCCCACTGGTAACAAGACCTTGCGCCGAATAAACTCCATTTACCACAATCCTCTGTTGTCTGTCACTCAGCCACTGCCTAATCCATTCAACAATATTGGAATCCAAGCTCAAAGATTGCAATTTATTGATAAGCCTTCTATGCGGAACAGTATCAAAAGCCTTACTGAAATCTAAATAAGCAACGTCTACTGCACCACCTGTGTCTATTATTTTTGTTACCCAATCAAAAAATTCAATAAGATTAGTTTGGCATGATCTCCCTGAGGTAAACCCATGTTGTTTCTGATCCTGTAATCTATGTGTTTATTTACCTACAGAAATTAGTTGTTATGGAGTCGTCTTCTTAGAGGTGGATATTTTCAGGCATAATGTTTCCTAAAATTTAAGAAAAACTTTAAAAAAGCAAACACTCTGCATGTAACATGAATGTTCTATAATCTAATGATCATAGGACAGTGTCTGCTTGTGTTTGATTCCCTTGACTTACAGGGTTATTTAACGAAAGCCGAACTTGCCACCGTATTTCACCATACGGTGCAATTTCATGGTCATTCAGCTATTCAAGAAGCTGGCGATTCGCCAAATATTGACGAATTGCCAGCAAAATAAGAATTTTTATTAATTTATTTTTCAGAATTTTTATGGCCATTTTTCGGGATTTTTTTCAGAAAAATTTTTGATTCAAATTTTTTTACTCTAAAAGACCTTTATATTATTATTCATAGGATCTTATATATTATTTTCTTCCATTCTTTGTTTTTTAAAACACCTTTTAAAAGTTGCGTTTTTCATTGCGGTTTTTTTACCCCTCTTCAGCAACTGGTCGTCTTTATTCGTCATCTGGTCGGCTTTTCCATTGGCGTTTGATGGTCTATTCAGCGGGTCCTATATTAGATTTCCATTACACGAGAATCTTGTCATTGTATCATTGTGCTCCATGGTCAGCTTGTTCCGGTGCAAAAATAGACAAATGAGGCAAAAAGCAATACAGAAAAAATTTAGCCATATGTGGCCAAGTGGTAAGGCATTGGTCTCAGAAACCAAAGATCATGGGTTCAATCTTCAGCTGCTCTTTACTTATAGACATTTGTTATTACAGAATATTAACTCGGCCACGGATTATTCAGAAAGTACCGAATGATGCAATTTCATGGCAGTTTGTTTATTCATAAAAGCCGTCAATATGTGAAATACGGTGCAGTTCGTCACGGACTGATGATCTTCGGCGGCAAAGAAATCACCCCATAGAGTAACTGTTAAAGTGTGAGTGAAATGCCCTGAATTTCGGTGATTCTGTTCGACAAGTTTTAACAGGCAAATCCCGTAGGATTCAAAGAACATAAATATTATTGTTTTTAATTGTTTTTTTGATGAAGCGTTTATTCCTATTTTCAGGAACAAGCATTTTCATTTTTTTGGGGATTTTTTTTGAGAAAATTTTGAAATCCCAATTTTTTTTAAAGACACTTTAAAAAAGATTCTTTTTTTATTTTGTAACAGATTGTTATATTATTTTCAATAGGACCTTTATTAATATTATCATGCATTTTCATTGTTTTAAACACCTTTTAAAGAATAGCAGAGTTCCATTTTTCTGCAGTTCTGGGCACTTCAGGGACTTTGCAGAGAAAGCTCTATAAACCGAAGGGTCGGTGAACTGGAGTCACCGAAGCGCACCGAACCGCTAAACACCTTTCTAAATAACCACTTAAATGTGGCAGAGTTAATATTCTGTAATAACAAATGCATTTAAGTAAATATCAGCTGAAGGCACAGATGGGATCCAACCCACAATTTTTGGTTTATGAGACCAACACCTTACCACTAGGCCACTGTGCCATTTGTTGAACCATGCTCGGCCACTGGCCATTTGTATTTGCCTTTTTGTTTTTTATTTTGCATATTGCCTCATTTGGATATATGCTGAGTGGGTCACACGGACTTGGTCTTTTCCTAATGTCTGCCAGATACAGTATTTTTGCTTTTTGACTTTCAGGGTTAACCAAAGAGATTCGAAAAGTCACCGCACGTTCCGTGACTTTTCGTTCTCTTCAATTCGGTTCCTTTTGCCAATCCGATTTCGGTGACCCTGGGGTGTATTCAGCAAACCCCACAGGGTCCCCGAATTGCAGGGAAAAGCTGCCGCAAACCTGACGAAAACAAACCGCAAAACCTGCCGAATGCACGCCGAAAACCCCCAAAAACATCTGGATTAACCCGTCAAAGACGCCGGAAAAACCTGAGCAGGAGCCGATCACACGCAGCGAAGCCACCGGAAAAAGCTGAGAAAAAGCCGACTCCGCAGACAGAGGGAGGTGAATAAATTAGCAAAACAGTTTGTATGAATGTGAAAGTGAAAAGCTGTTTGCAAAGAAACTACTGAGCGAAAATGTCTGAAATTTACACAGGAGGTCCAGGGAATGATAATAAAAAGGGTTGTTAGAGAAAAAATAAGTAAACTTAAAAAAAATTTAAAAAATCGGACTTTAAGAAAAAATTCTGTAAAATGCTTAAAATATCCTAAAAATCTATAATTAAAGAGACTCTTTACTGCAGAATTTTATAATGAATGGTTTATTAGATATTGAATTAAAACGGGAATATTTTTAACATTGAAGCCTATGGGATTCTCCTGAATAAACTTGCCGAATTAAACCACCGAATGACAGGGCATTAGGGGAACCTTTCACTGCTGGTTTGTGTTCTCTGAATAGCCGAAGCAGTGCTTTTCATGGGGATTTCACTGCCCTCGAACAGGGACCGAACAGGCACCATATGTTCAGGCAATTCGCCAGGATTTGGCGAATTGCCTGCTCTCTGGATAGCCGAATGGCCAGGAAAGGTAACCGAACGCTGATTTTCAGCGTTCGGTTACCTTTCTCAAGCAATTCGGATCTCTTTGGATAACCCTGTTTGTCGAGTGGAAGAGCACCGTCCTATGATCATTAGTTCAAAAATTGCGGTACACGTTGTAACAGATCTCTTTACCCCAACTTGGTCACATCTGTTAATGCCGCTTCCTTGCCAGAGCCCTGTTCTCCATACTTATTGTAAATTAATATTCTGTAATAACAAATGTCTATAAGTAAAGAGCAGCTGAAGGCACAGATGGGGATTGAACCCATGATCTTTGGTTTACGAGACCAACGCCTTACCACTTGGCCACTGCGCCTTCTGGTTAAGCTGGTTCAGATTGGCCATTTGTATTTGACATTGAGTTTTTATATTTGTATTTTATCTCATTTGCCTATTTTTGTTCTGGAACATGCTGACCATGGACCAACACGACGCAAAAAGAGTCTGATATAACATAAATGTAATATATTGTAAAGTGTATTAAGCACAAGCAGACCCTGCGCTGCCATCACTAGATTAAAAGATTCTCATGGTTTAGATTTAAAGCTGACATTTAGAAATTGCTCCCTTTCGGTATTATTTATCAGGCTGAGTGTTGGATATATGCTGAGTGGGGTCACATGGACTTAGTCTTCTCCTAATGTCTGCCATATGCAGTATTTTAGATTTTTGACTTTGTCGAGTGGAAGAGCACCGTCCTATGATCATTAGATCCCAAGAAACTCAATATACATAAAGTACATAAAGTATAAATGTTACCGGAATCTGCTAGGTTCACTCGGGACGAAGCCGAACCGGACACGAGCAAGGATTGTCTGAACACGAGTCTCTTCAGGAAAGGCAAACTTTATTTGTGTCGTCACACAATGCTCACACAGGATTAAGGCTGGGGTCAGACCAGCGCACTTTTAACGTGCGTTCTGGTGCACATAATTACGGCCGCACTAGCAGCAGATGACGGGCAATGACGGCCAATATACGATGTACGGACGCACAAAAGTCCGGCCGTGCAACGCAAGTGGAATTTGAACGCATTTTTTGGAGAATGCTGAACCGCTAGCACTCACGTACTGAGTGCGCAGCTGCGGCATAGCGGCTTGTGTGCGAGATTAGGAGATGTCAGACACTGCTAATGTCCGGTCTACATAACGTCCAGACGCAAAAAGTGTTTTATTGACGATCCGTTCAAAATCATGCCCGAAAATGCGCGTCGTCTGACCGTTTGTTGCGCATTCCGTGAAAAAAATACGTCAATGCGTTCGGACGCACTTTCTCACGTTCGCGGGGAAAAATGCTTTCGTCTGACCCTAGCCTAAATCGCAAAGAGTGAGCCCCGATCTCACCCCGATGAGGGGTTTTATACCCCGAATACATAATTAGGTACATCCCAATTAGCCCACCTCCCGTGACACTATCCCACCCCACGAGGGTTAATACCTCCCTTGGTTAATAACAAAGGCATTCCATACATTGGCCGTAAATTAGCAAACTTCATGTTAGTCTGACAGTTCGTGATTTGCTGCGACACTCATTCCGGGCCGTGCCCACCTCCCTAGAGGCTATGTTTATTTGTCACAGATAAGACATGGTCTGGTTTCTACGCTCTCTTTGTCTCTCTGCAGGCCTTTGTGACCTTGATGTATCCATTCGTCATCCTGTCTCTCCGTGCCAAGAGCGGCCCGGATCTTCCTCCATTTTAATTACTTCTAATTAATCTAACACATTCCTAAAATTCTATGTAAGCTTCATTCTAGTTTCTACTGAAATCTATCTAGTTATTTTCAAGTGAACCAATATTCTGAACAAGATGGCCGCCTGGCTCATAATGGCGACCATCTTCCAGCCTTATTCCACTTCATTCCCCCCTTGGCTCAAGCCTCAGGTTCTTCTCCTGATGCATGTAGCCATCACACCCCACTAGTGTTATTCTTGAGTTCCTCATACTTAAGGGGACCTATTTTCGTTGGGAACATGTCCTGTGGGATTATCAGTGGTATCTTTTGTGTCTGTGTGGGTGTCAGTGCTCTCTTGCATAGTGGCCATAGACATAGCCCTATGTGGTACGTTAGTGTCCCTACGACCAAGATCACCACTATCATCAGAATCATGGATCAAATCTGTGAGATAAATCTCAGGATGGATCCGAACCACTCTCCGATTGCTCCGAACCCACGGAGTGGATTCCAGCCTTCAGCAGCGATCCTCCTTGCTGTGTTCTGCAACTGTGCTACCTTCTCCTGGTGATCTTGGATTACCTGGTAATAGTCAGGGACGTCATGTGTGGTGTTCCTGATGAAGGTGCAACATTCATAATGCATTGTCATTTCACACAATCCATTCAAGGCCGCACTGATTTGATCTAGGGCCATATCATGTATCATCTGCACCTTCCGTATCTCACGCACCTCCAGATTCAGCAACTGAATGTCCATACTAGTCTTATTCAAAATTTCATCCATCAGACTGGCATAACTGTTCATTCTTACCATCAACTCTCTTCCCCATCCAGTCCATGCCGGCAACCATGACCATATTCGATCCACCTTTTTGAACAACTCTCTCTTCTGTCTTTCAAACACCAGTGGGTACCTAGGGTGGAGTGCTGTGTCTGTATTAGTGTCTTCTCCCCTTACCCTCTGGATTGGAATCAATTTAGCCAGATAACACATTCCCGTAATTGTCGGTGGTACCCATGTGTAACATACCTTTCCACAACACACCTGGTACCCCCCTTTCAATATAAATGGTGACAAATGTAGTGTTCCCTTTGCTATCTCTATTGTCAGTTGTCTCAGTCGTTTCATCATATCCAGTGCACACTGCCTCCCATCTGTCACCTTCGCAATCACCTCTTCATGTTCACTCGTGAGTTTTCTACATCGTATGTATAAAAAATTTGACTGCTCCTTTGTGTTAAATGTGTAGATATATGATGTCCAGTTAAATTTGCTTGAATAGCACCCTCCACCCTCATTATTTGTTCCTCTATCTGGTCCTAGTTGGAAACACCATTCTGGTTGGTATACTGGCCCTATGATGGGGTACCCGGGACTTAATGATTCTGTTTTTTCCCTTGGTGCATCGAAAGCATGTATTGTGACATTTCCTGATGCAAACATACTCAAATTCATTGGAACAGAGGCGAATGGGATGTGGATTGTCTCTGGGTGCAACCTACTACACTCCCAGCATGCGGTTTGCCCAGACTTTTTAGCATAGTCATATTTAAATTGCACAAGTAAATGTCCTCTTGGCAAGATTTCGGATGTCGCCTCTCGCTTTTGTCTCCACATAGTACGATTCTCCATCACCAGGTGCGTGCCATTCCAGATATGGGAGATATCCACTTTCTTGGTGGTGCATGGGCACCTGGGGCATGCTCCATGCGAGAGTCCATAAATCAAGTTTGCAAGGTACAAAATCAGTACCACAAATGCCCCAAATGTCAAAATCCCTTGGGCAATTCTTTTCACAGTCACATAAACCCAATCCCTCCCCACCGGAATTTCAAAAATAAAAGACATTTCCGGATGATCAAGGGTGGGGGCTGGGCCCCTAAAAAGCACCCTTGGGGTATCCCCTGGGGGATCCCTTTGTTCCCCTGTTGGTGGATGATCAGGCCTTATTGTGTCCATCAAGACACCCACTTGTGAAATCATTTGGGTGCTTTCAGTTGGATCATTCAGATGCTCACGGGTGTGGTCTTTGTCAGCTTTAGCCTCAGTGGATTGGTCTCGTTGGTGACGACCTTCCATGCTGATTCAGGACTGGCTGCAGCTACTTTCAGTCTGGAGTGATGTATCCACTGGACCACCTCGGCAACCTTTACTGCTGTAGGGGTTGATAACAGGACAAGGTAAGGACCTCTCCACTTTGGGCCTAGTGGGTCATTTTTCCACTCTTTCACCCGTACTGAATCACCTGGACAATACTTATGCAGTGGGGATATAAAAAGTGAGGTATATTATCTCCCACCCAAGTATTCAGTTTCTGCATTGATTTACCTAACAGTACAATCTGATCATTTAGTTTAGTTTCTCCCAATGCCCGAAGGTCCCCCCTTAGTCCATTAATCAGAGGGGTAGGCCGTCCAAACATAAGTTCGTATGGACTTAGCTTCAATAGGGGGGTTGGACTGCACCTAATGTGCAAGAGGACTATCGGCAGCACATCCAACCAGCCTAGCGACGTCTCTTGGCACAATTTGGACATCAAAGTCTTTAGGGTACAGTTCATTCTCTCGACTTTTCCCGAGCCTTGGGGCCTGTAGGCAGTGTGTAGCTTTCTGGTGATGCCCAACAGGCGGGCTAGCTGTTGTAAACAGTTCTGTATAAATGCAGGGCCATTTTCCGACCCTATTTCGAGAGGAAGTCCATATCGTGGTATTATTTCTCTCATTAGACTCTTCACCACTTCCACAGTCTTTTCTGTTCTTGTTGGGAAGGCTTCCACCCATCCTGTCAGAGAACACACCATTACCAGTAGATATTTGTATCCTTTGCAGGGCGGTAGCACTGTGAAGTCTATCTGTAACGATGTCATTGGGGATAGCCCGATTGGCTGCTTCCCTGGAGGTTGAGATGGGCCTGTTCTTGGGTTATTTTTGGCACATGTCACGCACTGCTGGGCTATTGCTTTGCAGACTACTGACAGTCCTGGCACGTAGAAATGTGGCTCCAATTGCTGTTCCATCATTTCCCTCCCTCCATGGGTACTTGCGTGGAGCGTTCTTACAATCTCAGGAGCCAATGTTGCTGGTAGGACTATTTGTCCATTCTTCAACTGGAACCATCCGTCTTCTTCATATCCGTCTTGTTCTTCTGACAGCCATTTCTTCTCTTTCTCTGAGTATACGGGTGTCCATTCACTCAGTGGCGCCGGTAGGAGTGCAGCCACCACTGGTTTTGCTTTGTATCGTGCCAATTCTCCACGGTATCCCCAGACAAATTCTTCTTTTGGGAAATAGTATCGCCATGCGAAGAACAGCAGATCTTGCTGCTGGTATGAAAAAGTTCATTGCACTTTTCTTCATTTTTGGCAGCTTTTTTTTGATAAGGATCTCCTTGAGGAAGAACCTCACCAACGGGGCTTGGTATTCTTCTGCTCCCAACTCTCCCAGACTTAGCAGTATTGGCGTAATCCGCAGATTATTATGAGGGTTGGTTGTTAAATTTTCGAAACGTTCGGCGAAATTTTTCTGCTCGTTCAACTTCTGTTACTTTTGTATCCTCTTCACACTCCCCCATTAATTTTACGCCGAAGAATTTCAGCATCATTTTGTATGCTCTGCGGAGTCTTTGCTGAACTTCTGAGGTGTTGATAATTAGGCGTGTTTCTTGAGAATTCAGAGGAGTGGAGTAAACATTTCGGCCTTGAGACTGGGTTGGGAAAAGCCATTGGATATAGTCATGATTGATTTCTAATAGTTCATACTCATCTTGCTATTTGTGCAATATAATTTCAATGAACTCGCCTTTGGGTTCAAATTTTCTCCAGTTCATATAAAATTCGTAGTTTGGCATGGGAGGTTGAGGCTGTTGCTTGCAGAGCAGGACTTTGGCTTGATCATTTGTTAGCAATGGTTTTGCAGCTGCTTTTGCGGCCTGGTCAGCGCGTCTGTTGCCTTTTGGGATTTCATCATGACCTTTCTGGTGGCCACGACAGTGCATGATACTGACAGCACTTGGTTTCCATACAGCTTCTAGGAGGGCCGCGATTTCTGCTGCATACTTGATTTGTTGTCCAGAGGAAGTAAGTAGGCCTCTTTCTTTGTAGAGTGCACCATGTGCATGGACTGTCATGAAGGCGTACTTGGAATCAGTGTAGATATTCACCCTCTTGCCTTCGGAGATTTCTAGAGCCCTGGTTAGGGCTGTTATTTCAGCCAGTTGTGCAGATGTATGGCCCGGTAGTGGATTTGCTTCGATAATTTCTTCTGTTGAGACTACTGCATAGCCGGAGACTTTCTTCCCATCATCTATGTAGCTGCTACCATAAGGGAACAACTGTAGATCGAATTTGTCTAGGGGTACGTCTTTCAAATCTGGCCTGCTACTGAACACTTCTTCCATGACTTGGAGGCATTCATGATCTGGATCCTCTTCGCAGTCAGGCAGTAAAGTAGCAGAGTTCAAGGTAGCGATGAGGTCCAAATGAACCCGTGGATTCTCACACATCATAGCTTGGTACTTTGTCATCCGGCTGTTGCTGAACCAGTAGCTTCCCTTTACATCCAGCAGGGCTTTGACAGCATGGGGCACCTTGACATGAAGAACTTGTCCAAGGGTTAGCTTGTCTGCTTCTGCTATCAGCATTGCGGTGGCTGCCACGGCTTTCAGGCATGGGGGTAGGCCACAGGCCACAGGGTCAAGTTGCTTGGAGAGATAGGCCACAGGCCTTAGCCAAGAGCCAAAACTTTGAATCAGCACTCCTGTCGCTGTTTGATTGTGTTCATGCACGTACAGCTGGAAGGGCTTGCTGTGATCTTGCAGTCCCAGTGCAGGAGCTTCCATTAACAGAGTCTTTAATTTTAGGAAAGCTGCTGTTTGCTCTTCTTCCCAGAGGAAGGGGTCCTGTTCTCCCCCCTTTGTGGCCTGATGAAGGGGCTTGGCAATATCTGCGAAGTTGGGGATCCAGAGGCGGCAGAAGCCTGCTGCTCCCAGAAACTCACGAACTTGTCTTCTGGTCTTTGGTTGGGGTATTCGGCATACTGCTTCTTTTCTTTTTGCCCCCAATGCGTGCTTGGTACCTGTTAATTGGAAACCTAAGTACTTTACACTTTGTTTGCATATTTGTGCTTTCTTTCTTGACACTCTATAACCTGCTTGGCATAATAGATGTAGCAGGGCCTTTGTGGCAGATAAACAGTCTTTTTCTGTGGGAGAAGCCAGTAATAAATCATCTACGTACTGTAATAAAACAACCTTGTCTGGCTGAGCGTTGAAGGAGAGGAGGTCTTGGCTGAGCGCGCACCCGAAAATCGTGGGTGAGTTTTTGAAACCTTGAGGGAGCCATGTCCAGGTCATTTGATGGCGCGCTCCCGTGGTAGATTCTTCCCACTGAAATGCAAAAAGGGGCTGGCTTGCTGGAGCCAGACGGATGCAAAAGAAAGCGTCTTTTAAATCAAGCACCGTGTAATATTTTGTATCTCTGGGAATTAATGCCAATAAATTGTATGGGTTGGGAACCACAGGGTGTAGAGTTACTGTGGCTTCGTTGACGGCTCATAAATCTTGGACTGGGCGGTACTCTTGTTTGCCCTCTTTCAGTACTGGCAATAGGGGTGTGTTCCACGATGACACGCAGAATGTCAATATGCCGTGGTCTTTAAGTCTCTGTAAATGTATCTGGAAATTTTGCTTGGCTTTTTGTGGGATATGATATTGTCTTAAAGACACAGGCGTTGCACCAGGTTTTAAATCAATGTACACTGGGGGAATATTTACAGCTAGTCCGGGCGGGTTTTCCTCCGCCCACACCCCAGGAATTCCGAGGAGTATTGCGTGCGGGTCCAGGGCTGCCGGCAGAGTTGATGCTGTGCGCCATTCTTCCTCTCTTGGCATAATCACTTCAATTTATACAGGTTGGGTGTGCTGACTGGCTGGGCTGTGCTGCCTTGCAAAGCTGCCACTCTCAGGCAGGTCTAATCGAGTATGTCCCCCGGGAAGAAATGTAATTTGGGCTTGCAATTTGCAAAGGATATCCCGTCCCAGGAGCTGGATGGGACATTCGGGCATATACAAAAATTCATGTTCAACATTATGCCCACCCACACTACATTTTCGAGAAGCAAGGAAGGGGTACTTAGCGGACACCCCCATTGCTCCCATAATATCAACTTCATTTCCCATTGGGGGTGCAATTTGCTGTGTTACAACAGAATATTCGGCACCGGTGTCAACCATAAAAATTTCATCTTTATTTCCCACTCTCATAGTGACCGTGGGCTCGTGATTACCGAGCGGGATGGGCCCAGGTCCTTGTCAATATGTACCCTGCCCTTCAAATGACGTTCCCGCCAAACTCATAAACCCTGCACCGGCACCCTCACTTCTCTCATATCCCGATTCCCCAGCCTCCCCCTGTCCCCCAAATTTAGCCAAAAATGCAGGACAATCATTTTTCCAGTGACCCTCACCCCGGCACCAGGCGCACTGGTTGGGTCCCAGGGGTTCCCTAGGGGCTCCCCTACCTCTACCTCCCCGTCCCCTTGCTCTCCCTCTCTCCGGGGCACCTCTTCCTCCACCATTTCCCATATAACCGACAACACCTGTGTGCCCTCTTTGTCTCTTTATCTCTTCCCGCTTCTCCTCTACATCCCGGTTATGAAACACCTTATTAGCAATTTCTACTAATTCGCTAATACCTTTTCCTAAAAACCCATCTAGTCTCTGTATTTTATTCCGTATGTCTCTCTGTGACTGAACCACAAAAGAAGAATTAATTAACCTCTGGTTCTCCACTGCCTCAGGGTCAATAGGACTGTACATCCTATATGCATCTAGTAATCTTTCTAGAAATGCACTTGGGGATTCTTTAGATTCTTGTACAATATCCGCTATCTTTCCCATGTTTGTGGGCTTCTTCCCTCCCGCTTTAACACCCTTTATCACCGCTGTCCGGTACGTCTGCAGGTGAGCAATACCTGCAGTGGTATTGTATGGCCATTTGGGATCTGTTTTGGGTTAATGCTCCTCTGCCCACACTTCTGGCTGGGGCTTAGCATCTTCTACAGCTTGGGCAAGTAGAATTTTCCCCGCGCTACTATTTATTCGGGCTCTTTCCTCAGTAGTGAACATTGTCAACATTAGTTGCTGACAATCTGCCCATGTGGGGTTATGTGTAAGCATGACTGATTCTATCATACTGGCCACTGCCGCGGGATTAGTGGAGTACAGTGGTGTGTGTGTTTTCCAGTTAAAGAGGTCTGTTGTCGTGAATGGGACATATGTGTATTGCACTGGCCCAGGTGCTCCATTATCCAGTAAAGGGCCTGGCACTTCCCGTAGGGGAATTTGCATCTTACTTTTGTTGTGATTGTGCTGATATGGTTCTCGGGGTTTATATATATTGTTCGCAGCGCGAGTGGTGGCCCCTTGTTTTTCATCTTCTCTCTCATCATCACTATCTTCTCGGGATACTAATTTATATACGCTCCCATCGGGCATCTCAATTTTTCCTGGTGGGACCTCTCTGTCTCCTCCACCCGCTGCCCCTGGTCTTCTTCCGCAATACCGCGTGGCGGAGCGAAGGGAGCTGGCCGGGAAGTAGCAGCTGCCTGCTCCCCCCTCTCCGCCCGCGCAACCGCGGCACTCAAAGCTTCTCTAGCTGCCCCATAGCATGATGGATAAGGCGGGGCAAGGAATCAATCTCCTCCGGTTGTTTTATCAACACCGGTCTCCCTTTCTCTTCATTATTTGAGGGTACCTGGTTCTTGTTTTGTCCCGCCATCATTATAAAATGGCTTTTATCTTTTACACAATACCTCCATATATCTATATACGGATACTGTTCAGGATGTCCGCATTTCCCGGTGACTTGGGAATGCACTCTCTGTATTAGCTCCGGGTCCATTGACCCCTGCTCTGGCCACTCTGGAACTAACAGTGGCCATACAATTGTACACATTAATGTTAGCTTCTCCTTAGTTAACTCTACACAATAATCATGCGTTGCATATAACGCTTCAAAATTCCGCACCATATATCCTAAGGGCGTCTCACCCTTCTTTACCTTCTTGGGTTTGGACAACCCGTTACCCATTGTCAATCTTTTAAGGGCAGTAACCTCTTTACAATACAGATTTTACTTTTTAGCAAAAACACTTGAAATTTACTGTCTGGTACTTCAGTCAACAATTCATATATATCGGATTCGCTTCCTCCGTCAGTAGCCGGACTGCAGTCGCCTGAGCCGGAAACGTACCTTGGGAGTTCACTCTCAAGTTTGCTTTCTCGCTAGGCAAGTAGGCGCTCAATCACTCACGGCACTCAAATCACTCACAGCACGTACTGTACCAGATACTTTCAGCACAAAACAATACATAGGCAATCCAACTCTTTCTACTAGCCGAGGGCGCACCGTCCTTCCTTTTGGCTCCTTATACCCCGTTAATTGAACTCTAACTCTTGACTGCTTGTGACTATGTGCACCCTGTTCTACAACAACGCTCCCGTCTGCAATTCCAATTTGCCTATGGGTAATCTACCCACCCAGCACCACTATCTCTGCAGCTACCGCTGACCTCAATTGGCCCTCTTCACTACACAACGTACACACTAGCACTGACTCAGGGCTCTCAGCCCAGTCACAGAAATCCCTCCTCCTTTCCTTGTCCACGTGCAGAAGCTCTGTTTACAAACACTGACTATGACTATGCAACTCCATGTGGCTACTCTCTCCCTCTCTTACAGAACTACCATTTGGTTAACATCCGATCCCCCGGGTCCAGACACGCGCTAGCCACTCTGGCTCCTTTGCTTGTCCGTGGTATCGGCGGCGGGTTCGGTATGTCAACGAGACCGTGGCCGCGGGTCTCCTTATCCGACTATTGTCGGACGTTTCCTTTTATACTGGTATCTCTGATACACATACAAACATAGAAGACACTTTACCTATCGCCGCGCTGCTCGCTGTTTCCTCAGACTCGGTGGTGTCCCAGCTTCCTGGGCCGGGGGTCTGTTTGGGACGAGACGAGGTCCACTGAACAGGAAATCCTGCTTGGCGCCTGCAGATGTCAGCTCACCTTCAACGGACGCCCAACCGACGGGATCACTCGCACCTGCAGTCAACCATCACAGTGTTCAGCAGTCGTTGCCGTGCAAGCAAGGGCCCATATCCCAGCTCACGAGCCCCCAAGAAATGTTACCGGAATCTGCAAGGTTCACTTGGGACGAAGCCGGACCGGACACGAGCAAGGATTGTCTGAACACGTGTCTCTTCAGGAAAGGCAAACTTTATTTGTGTCGTCACACAATGCTCACACAGGATTAAATCGCAAAGAGTGAGCCCCGATCTCACCCCGACGAGGGGTTTTATACCCCGAATACATAATTAGGTACATTCCAATTAGCCCACCTCCTGGTGACACTATCCCACCCCACGTGGGTTAATACCTCCCTTGGTTAATAACAAAGGCATTCCATACATTGGCCGTAAATTGGCAAACTTCATGTTAGTCTGACAGTTCGTGATTTGCTGCGGCACTCATTCCGGGCCGTGCCCACCTCCCTAGAGGCTATGTTTATTTGTCACAGATAAGACATGGTCTGGTTTCTATGCTCTCTTTGTCTCTCTACAGGCCTATGTGACCTTGATGTATCCATTCGTCATCCTGTCTCTCTGTGCCAAGAGCGGCCCGGATCTTCCTCCATTTTAATTACTTCTCTGTTAATCTAACACATTCCTAAAATTCTATGTAAGCTTCATTTTAGTTTCTACTGAAATCTACCTAGTTATTTTCAAGTGAACCAATATTCTGAACAAGATGGCCGCCTGGCTCATAATGGCGACCATCTTCCAGCCTGATTCCACTTCATAAAGACACACTCAATGTCTGCTCTCAGTGTTTCATGGTGGTGGAATAACAAATTGGTGGAAATATCTCCATTCTTTGAGGTTTTATAATCACTGGGATATATTCCTTAAAATTCCAGGAGGGAGAAAGAAAAGGGTTCAGTTTGTGTTAGTGACAAGAGGCTGATAGTTCTTAGTTACATGTTGGTTCTTTGTTTGGATTTATTTACATGACGTTATATTATGGAATTCTGATACATCACAACGTTGTCATTTCATTCTCTTAGGTCATGTTACGTATCACTGGCATTAGCTTTTATGTATCCCTAAGTGGCCAAGTGGTAAGGTGTTGGTCTTGTAAACCAAAGATCGTGTGTTCAATCCCCATCTGTTCCTTCAGCTGATATTTAGAAACATAGAAAAATGTCAGCAGACAAGAACCACAACTTTGTCAATTCATTCTCCTGGGTCATGGCACATAACGTAATGGGTAACTGCCAGTGTAGTGGCCAAGTGGTAATGTGTTCGTCGTGTGAAACCAAAGATCAAGTGGTTCAATCCCCATCTGTCACTTTACCTATGGATCCTCTGCTTACAGGTGAAGGTTTTGAAAGTATAATGTGTCCTGAAATTAAAGAAAAACACACATAAAGGCAACACACTGTATGTACCACGAATTTTTCATAATCTAATGATCATAGCACACTGTCTGCATGTGGGCGATTCCCTTCACGTTGTCAAAAATACTGCATGTACCGGACGTTATGGAAAGACCAAGTCTATGTGACCCCACTCAGCATATATCCAACTCTCTGTGGTCTGACAAATAATGCCAAAAAGGAGGAAATTCTAAATGTCGGCTTTAAATCTAACCACGAGAATGTTTTAATCTAGTGATGGCAGCGCAGGGTCTGCTTGTGCTTTATACACTTCACAATATATTAGACTTACACTACATTAGAATCTTTTCTTTGCAGCACCGCGCTCCATGGTCAGCGTGTTCCAATGCAAAAACTGGCAAAATACAAAAAATAGATATAGGCAAATACAAATGGCTAATTCCAACAACAATAACAAGTAAGAGGTGCAGTGGCCAAGTGGTAAGGCGTTGGTCTCGTAAACCAAAGATCATGGGTTCAATCCCCATCTGTGCTCTCAGCTGCTCTTTACTCAGAGACATGCAATTCATTAATAAAAGCTTACTAATACAAAGTGACTGGTTGACTCAGGACAAGGTTTTGCAGAAATTAAAAAATTAAACAATGTGAATGTGAATAAAGCCCCAGGGCCAGATGGAATTCACCCACGAGTACTGAGAGAGCTATGTGTTGAAATATGTAAACCTCTGTTCTTAATCTTTCAAGATTCTTTTCTTTCAGGAATAGTACCAGAGGATTGGAGAAAAGCTGACGTGGTCCCTATATTTAAGAAAGGTTTAAAATTTGTGCCTGGGAATTATAGACCTGTGAGCTTAACATCTGTGGCTGGGAAAGTATTCGAGGGGTTACTAAGGGATAATATTCAGGAATTTATTGGGAGGTATAATGTTATTGGCAAAAATCAGCATGGTTTCATGAAACACAGATCATGTCAGACTAACCTAATTACGTTCTATGAGGAAGTAAGTAGAAGTATAGATCAGGGGGTCGCAGTGGATGTGATTTACTTAGATTTTGCCAAAGCTTTCGACACAGTTCCACACAAAAGGTTACTATTTAAATTAAGAAAAATTGGTCTAGATGAAAATACTTGTTCTTGGATAGAAAACTGGCTAAAAGATAGGGTACAGAGAGTGGTCATAAATGGTACATTTTCAAGATGGACACCAGTGGTAAGTGGTGTCCCTCAGGGGTCTGTTATAGGACCAATACTATTCAATTTATTTATAAATGACCTTGAGATAGGCATTGAAAGTCATGTATCAGTGTTTGCAGATGACACAAAACTAGGAAAAGTAATACAATGTGAGCAGGATGTTACTTCGCTACAGAGGGATTTAGATAGATTGGGGAACTGGGCACTTAAATGGCAGATGAAATTTAATGTAGATAAATGCAAAGTTATGCACTTTGGAGTGAAGAACAAACAAGTAAATTATACCCTAAATGGTACGGAGTTAGGGAAATCCAAGCAGGAGAAGGATTTGGGAATAATGATTAGACTTCAAACTAAGTAACAATGTGCAATGTCAAACAGCAGCCGCCAAGGCAAGCAAAGTATTGGCATGCATTAAAAGGGGAGTTCACTCACGGGATGAAAACATAATTTTGCCTCTGTATAAATCAATGGTCAGGCCGCACCTTGAATATGCCGTGCAATTTTGGGCACCGGTCTTAAAGAAAGATATTATAGCGTTAGAAAAAGTGCAGAGACGGGCAACTAAATTAATAAGGGGGATGGAAGGGTTAAGTTATGAGGCAAGATTAACAAGCTTAAACCTGTTTAGTTTAGAGAAACGGCGCCTTAGAGGGGATCTGATAACCTTATATAAATATATACGGGGCCATTATAAACCATTGTCTGATAACCTATTCATTAACAGGTCTATACACAGGACAAGGGGTCATCCATTTAGACTGGAAGAAAGAAAATTTAGCTTAAAGCATAGGAAGGGTTATTTTACGGTGAGAACAATAAAGCTGTGGAATTCTCTGCCTGTTGAGGTGGTTGGGTCAGAGTCTGTACAGACTTTTAAAGAACGACTAGATGACTTCCTGCAGACACAGAATATTAAGGGTTATAATATTTAATATGTGGGTAAAAGCTTCTTGATCCAAGGAGAAATCTGACGCCATTCTGGGGTCAAGAAGGAATTTTTTCCCAGTATGTTGCATATTGGCAAGCATTTCAGATTGGGTTTTTTGCCTTCTTTTGGATCAACAGCAGTAGGTTATGTGGGAGAGGCTGAACCCGATGGACGCATGTCTTTTTTCAGCCTATATAACTATGTAACTATGTAACTCATTTGTTATTACAGAATATTAACTCGGCTGCATTCTATGGATTATTCAAGAAGCACCAAATTGTGCAATTTCATCACAGTTTGCCTATTTAGAAAGCTCTCAATACGGAGCGATTTGTTGATCTTCGACGCCAGTGAAATTGTCCCATAGAGAAGTAATGGTTAATCTATTCACAGAACGACGACCTGCACTGAAGTTTCAGCAAAATGACCTGATTTTCAGTGACTCAGTTCAACAGGTTTAAACATAAGATTCAACGTAAAAAAATATTATCGTTCTTATTTTTTATTAATTTGTTTATTCTTTTTATTTTCAGCAAAAAGTCTGTTTTGGAAACAACACAGATCACAAAATCCTCTTCTTATCGTGAGACCAGATGTAGTGAATGTTTTTATGTTGGTTTTATTGATGGACACGTGTGATACGGCATATAATCACAGAAACAACATACAGGTCGGGCCCCTCGTCCAAAAGACTCTGATACCCAAATTTCCTGAGATTTCCAGGCCAACATTTTACATACATTTCTAATGATCCTCCGAGGGCTACGGCACTGAGAGGCACACGCTGAGATACTCTGTGCAATAAAAAAAGGTCCTTTAAAAACATAACAAAGTCTGTTAAAAATAATTTCAAAAACTAAAATGTTTATCTATACTATAAAAGAGTAAGCCTTCAAGTGTCCGTCGCCAAAAGCGGTCTGCGCATGCGCGACGGACATTTGAAAATGGCCGTTAAAACAAACAGGTAGCTGCGCGTGCCGGCCGCCTTCAAAAAAAAATAAAAAAAATCTGCTGGGCCTCTAGGCCCAAGCCGGGGGCTCACCTAAGCTTGGATACCGGCCGAGCAAGCAGGATGGGTGTGGAGAGCACATACTCACCTACATTAGCCCGGAGCTCCAGCGGTGACTGTCCCCGGCTGTCGCAGGCTGCTCGGCCGGCCTCCAGGCTCAGGCGAGCCCCCGGCTCGGCTTGGGCCTACAGGCCCAGCCGAGCCGGGGGCTCGCCTAAGCCTGGAGGCTGGCCGAGCAGCCTGCGACAGCCACCGCTGGAGCTCCGGGCCAATGTAGGGGGATGTTGCCTACACATACTCACCTACATCGGCCCTTAGCTCCTCCAGCGATGGCAGTCCCGCTTCCAGTGTCCTCTCTCCGTTGGTCGCCGGTATGACGTCACGAAAGCCTTTGACCCCCGGGGTCAAAGGCTTTCGTGACGTCATACCGGCGACCAACGGAGAGAGGACACTGGAAGCGGGACTGCCATCTCTGGAGGGCCGATGTAGGTGAGTATGTGCTCTCCACACCCACCCTGCTTGCTCGGCCGGTATCCAAGCTTAGGCGAGCCCCCGGCTTGGCCTGAACCTAGAGGCCCAGCCGAGCCGGGGACTCACCTAAGCATGGAGGCCGGCCGAATTGCCTGCTCGGGCGTCCTCCAGGCTCAGGCGAGTCCACGGCTCGGCTGGGCCTCTAGGCCCCAGCCAAGCCGGGGGCTCGCCCAAGCTTGGATGCCGGCCGAGCTACTTGCTTGGCCGGCATCCAGGCTAAGGCGAGCCCCCGGCTTGGCCTGGGCCTAGAGGCCCAGCCGAGCCGGGGGCTCGCCTAAGCCTGGAGGCTGGCCGAGCAGCCTGCGACAGCCACCGCTGGAGCTCCGGGCCAATGTAGGGGGATGTTGCCTACACATACTCACCTACATCGGCCCTTAGCTCCTCCAGCGATGGCAGTCCCGCTTCCAGTGTCCTCTCTCCGTTGGTCGCCGGTATGACGTCACGAAAGCCTTTGACCCCCGGGGTCAAAGGCTTTCGTGACGTCATACCGGCGACCAACGGAGAGAGGACACTGGAAGCGGGACTGCCATCTCTGGAGGGCCGATGTAGGTGAGTATGTGCTCTCCACACCCACCCTGCTTGCTCGGCCGGTATCCAAGCTTAGGCGAGCCCCCGGCTTGGCCTGAACCTAGAGGCCCAGCCGAGCCGGGGACTCACCTAAGCATGGAGGCCGGCCGAATTGCCTGCTCGGGCGTCCTCCAGGCTCAGGCGAGTCCACGGCTCGGCTGGGCCTCTAGGCCCCAGCCAAGCCGGGGGCTCGCCCAAGCTTGGATGCCGGCCGAGCTACTTGCTTGGCCGGCATCCAGGCTAAGGCGAGCCCCCGGCTTGGCCTGGGCCTAGAGGCCCAGCCGAGCCGGGGGCTCGCCTGAGCCTGGATGCCAGCCATACACACACACACACACACACACTGTAACAACCATGTATGTGTGTGTATATATATCCACATGGGGTTACAGTGTGTGTGTGTATATATATATACGGACTGCGCATGCGCGCAGCCCACGGGGTGCTGTGGCGGTTGGAATGCGCGCGCATCCGGGTGCGCGCACGCCACCCGCCGCAGCACGCCCAAAGCGTCCTACGGAGGTTTGCTGCGCGCGCATCCAACCTCCGTTGGACGCTTTGGGCGTGCTGCGGCAGGTGGCGCGCGCGCACCCAGCTGCGCGCGCATCCAAACCCCAACAGCCTGTTACGGAGGTTGCCACGCGCCTCTTGCCGCAGGACCACCAATGTTGGAAGGGCGCAAAACAGCCCAGCGCCTGAGTGCCTGAGCCCAGCACCTGAGCGCCGAGCCCAGCACCGAGCCTGAGCGCAGAGCCCAGCACCTTAGCGCCTGAGCCCAGCGCAGAGCCCAGCGCCTGAGCGCAGAGCCCAGCGCCTGAGCGCAGAGCCCAGCGCCTGAGCGCAGAGCCCAGCGCCTGAGCCCAGCGCCTGAGCCCAGCGCCCAGCGCCTGAGCCCAGCGCCCAGCGCCTGAGCCCAGCGCCAGAGGCCAGAGCCCAGCGCCAGAGCCCAGCGCCAGAGCCCAGCGCCTGAGCCTAGTGCCTGAGCCCAGCGCCCAGCACCGAGCAGAGCACAGAGCAGAGCGCCAAGCAGAGCACAATAGATGGCACAGAGCAGAGCACAACCCATTAAAGGCACAGAGCAGAGCACAACCCATTAAAGGCACAGAGCAGAGCACAACCCATTAAAGGCACAGAGCAGAGCACAATAAACGGCACAGAGCCGAGCACAGCACAATAGACTGCACAGAGCCGAGCACAATAAACGCCACAGAGCCGAGCACGGCACAATAGACTGCACAGAGCCAAGCACAATAAATGTCACAGAGTCGAGCACAACAGAATAAACGCCACAGAGCCGAGCACAATAAACGCCACAGAGCCGAGCACAATAAACGCCACAGAGCCGAGCACAATAAACGCCACAGAGCCGAGCACAATAAACGCCACAGAGCCAAGCACAGCACAATAGACGGCACATAGCCGAGCACAATAAACGGCACAGAGCCGAGCACAATATACGGCACAGAGCCGAGCACACTATACGGCACAGAGCCGAGCACAATATACGGCACAGAGCACAGCACAATATACGGCACAGCCAATCACAGCACAATAAACGGCGCCGAGCACAGAACCAAGCACAACACAATAAACGGCGCAGAGCACAATAAAAGCAGAGCACAATATACGGCACGGAGCAGAGCACAGAGCCGATGTGCAGAGCCCAGCACAGAGCCGAGCAAAACAGAATAAACGCCACAGAGCCAAGCACAATAAACGCCACAGAGCCGAGCACAGTACAATAGACGGCACAGAGCCGAGCACAACAGAATAAACGCCACAGAGCCGAGCACAGAGCCAAACACAGCACAATAAACGGCACCGAGCACAGAACCAAGCACAACGCACCACACTTATCAATAGACTGCCCTCTGGGCAGGCTTTACACCTAGTTAAGTATATAAAAAGGTTTTTGTAAAAAAAAATAGATGGTCTTTAAAAATTGAAGATATTACATTGGGATCTCCCTGTTCAAACCTGTCGAACTGAAACACTGAAAATCAGTGCATTTTGACTAAACACCTGTGCAAATCGAATTATGTGAATATATGGATCGATATTTCTCTGTCAGGGTTATTCAGAAAGAGGTGAAAACCAGGAGAATGACTGGAGAAGTGAAAATTAGAGCTCAAAGTAGCCAATCCAGAAAAATTCTCCCATTTATCTCACTTTCCAAATCGTTTATTTTGACCTAGAATTTTCACCTTTCTCTGAATAACCCTGACTGTTACAGTTCCGGAGCCATAATCCCATTGAAATGCAGGAACAGACAGCCTTGTGAACAGACACGTTGCTCCTATGGTTCGGTGTTATTGGGACGTTAATGATAAGTGTAGATGAACATTATGGGATTTGCTCATTAGTTTTATGATTTCACTTTATGCCTTATTTCATTTCTTTAATTATTTACTTAATATTCTGTAATAACAAATGTCTATAAGTAAAGAGCAGCTGAAAGCACAGATGGGGATTGAACCCATGATCTTTGGTTTACGAGACCAACGCCTTACCACTTGGCCACTGCGCCTTTTCTTTAAGGCTGTACCGATTGGTTATTTGTATTTTACTTTGGGGGTTATTCAAAGAGAGGTGAAAAATCTCCGAAATGTAACTGAACGCTGATTTTCAATGAACGGGGACATTTTGGGGCCATTCGGCTACTCAGAGAGCAGGCAATTCGTCAAATTATGGCAATTGCCTGCACGTACGGTCCGTGTTCGGTGCCTGCTTGAGGGTAGTGAAATCCCCTATAGAGAAGCAATGCCAGTGATCTTTTCCTACCCCAGCTAATCCCATCAAATTCCTGGCCATAGCATCCAAGGATCGGTACACCCCTAACCTGGTCTTTATTGTGCCCACAGTGGGAACTACGTCCGACTTCCAATTAGCAGCTAGGATATTAGTGGTGACAGACAATACAAGAGCTCGGAGTTGTTTCTGGAACTGAGTAAGGGAATTGGGAAACATTTGAAGGCAGAAGATATCAGGAGATGGGACTATTTCTGCACCTAGTATCTCCGAACCCAGGGAGGCGATCTGATCCCAAAGAGAAGTAAGGCAAGAACAGGACCACCATACATGAAAAAAGGTGCCATCCTCTTCCTCACATCTCCAACAGGTATTAGAGATACTTGGATTAAAGTGATGTTCCCTGTTAGGTGTAATGTACCATCGATATAAAATCTTTTTCCTAGCTTCCACTTTACTTACAGACATTTCAATTCAGTGAAACAAAGAAATTTGATTTGAAGTTATTTATAGACATTTGTTTATATGTGTGAAGTGGAATCAGGCTGGAAGATGGTCGCCATTATGATCCAGGCGTCCATCTTGTTCAGAATATTGGTTCACATGAAAATAACTAGGTAGAATTCAGTAGAAACTAGAATGAAGCTTACATAGAATTTTAGGAATGTGTTAGATTAACAGAGAAGCAATTAAAATAGAGGAAGATCCGGGCCGCTCTTGGCACGGAGTGACAGGATGACGAATGGTTACATGAAGGTCACTAAGGCCTGCAGAGAGACAAAGAGAGCGTAGAAACCAGACCATGTCTTATCTGGGACAAATAAACATAGCCACAAGGGAGGTGGGCACGGCCCGGATTGAGTGCGGCAGCAAATCACGAGCTGTCAGACTAACATGAAGTTTGCCAATTTACGGCCAATGTATGGAATGCCTATGTTATTAACCAAGGGAGGTACTAACCCACGTGGGGTGGGATAAGTGTCACCGGGAGGTGGGCTAATTGGGATGTACCTAATTATGTATTCGGGGTATAAAACCCCTCGCCGGGGTGAGATCGGGGCTCACTCTTTGCGATTTAATCTTGTGTGAGCATTGTGTGACAACACTAATAAAGTTTGCCTTTCCTGAAGAGACTCGTGTTCAGACAATCCGTGCTCGTGTCCGGTCCGGCTCCGTCCCGAGTGAACCTAGCAGATTCCGGTAACATTTCTTGGGGGCTCGTGAGCCGGGATACGGGCCCTTGCCGACACGGCAATGACTGCTGGACACTGTAGCGGTTGACTGCAGGTGCGAGTGATCCCGTCGATTGGGTGTCCGTTGAAGGTGAGCTGACATCTGCAGGTGCCAAGCAGGATTTCCTGTTCAGTGGACCTCGTCTCGTCCCAAACGGACCCCCGGCCCGGGAAGCTGGGACACCACCGAGTCTGAGGAAACAGCGAGCAGCGCGGCGATAGGTAAAGTGTCTTCTATAACAAAGGAGAAAGAGTGTCATCTGCGCTCGTTTCTATGTGTTCCATGTACAACAAAAATTAGGTTTTTGTTTGTTTCAATGGCCATTGCAATGTAAGCCCACTCGCCACTTCAAGGCACCTCTTTAGAGTGGGTACCTAAGAAATTGTAACCAAAAGGCCGCTCTACTGAAGTGTCTTCTATGTTTGTATGTGTATCAGAGATACCGGTAGAGGGGAAACATCCAACCATAGTTGGATAAGGAGACCCGCGGCCATAGTCTCATTGACATACCAAACCCGCCGCTGATAGCGTGGACAAGCAAAGGAGTCAGAGTGGCTAGCGCGTGTCTGGACCCGGGGGATCGGATGTCAACCAAATGGTAGTTCTGTAAGAGAGGGAGAGAGTAGCCATGTGGAGTTGCATAGTCATAGTCAGTGTTTGTAAACAGAGCTTCTGCACGTGGACAAGGAAAGGAGGAGGGATTTCTGTGACTGGGCTGAGAGCCCTGAGTCAGTGCTAGTGTGTACATCGTGTAGTGAAGGGGGCCAATTGAGGTCAGTGGTAGCTGCAGAGGTAGTGGTGCCGGGTGGGTAGATTACCCATAGGTAAATTGGAATTGCAGACGGGAGTGTAGTTATAGAACGGGGTGCACATAGTCACAAGCAGACAAGAGTAGAGTTCAATCAACGGGGTATAAGGAGCCAAAAGGAGGGACGGTGTGCCCTCGGCTAGTAGAGAGAGTAGAATTGTTTATGTATTGTTTTGTGCTGAAAGTATCTGGTACAAAACGTGCTGTGAGTGATTTGAGTGCTGTGAGTGATCGAGCGCCTACTCGCATTGCGAGAAAGCAAACTTGAGAGTGGACTCCCAAGGTACGTTTCCGGCTCAGGCGACTGCAGTCCGGCTACTGACGGAGGAAGCGGACCCGACACATAAGAATTGTTGACTGAAGTACGAGACAGTAAATTTCAAGTGTCTTTGCTAAAAAGTAATATCTGTATTGTAAAGAGGTTATTGTTTTTAAGGGTAACAATGGGTAACGGGTCATCCAAACCCAAGAAGGTAAAGAAGGGTGAGACACCCTTAGGGTATATGGTGAGGAATTTTGAAGCGCTATATGCAACGCATGATTATGGTGTAGAGTTAACTAAGGAGAAACTAACATTAATGTACATTAATGTGTACAATTGTGTGGCCGCTGTTAGTTCCAGATTGGCCAGAGCAGGGGTCAATGGACCCAGAGCTAATACAGAAAGTGCATTCCCAAGTCACCGGGAAATGCGGACATCCTGAACAGTACCCGTATATAGATATATGGAGATACTGTGTAAAAGATAAAAGTCATTTTATAATGATGGCGGGACAAAATAAGAAGCAGGTACCCCCAAATAATGAAGAGAAAGGGAGACCGGTGTTGATAGAACAGCTGGAGGAGATTGATTCTTTGCCCCCGCCTTATCCATCATGTTACGGGGCAGCTAGAGAAGCCTTGAGTGCCGCGGTTGCGTGGGCAGAGAGGGGGGAGCAGGCAGCTGCTACTTCCCGGCCAGCTCCCTTCGCTCCACCACACGGTATTGCGGAAGAAGACCAGGGGGCAGCGGGTGGAGGGGACAGAGAGTTCCCACCAGAAAAATTGAGATGCCCAATGGGAGCGTATATAAATTAGTATCCCAAGAGGACAGTGATGATGAGAGTGAAGATGAAAAACAGGGGACCATCACTCGTGCAGCGAATAATATATATAAACCCCGGGAACCATATCAGCACAATCCCAATAAAAGTAAGATGCAATTGCCCCTACGGGAAGTGCAAGGTCCTTTACTGGATAATGGAGCACCTGGGCCAGTGCAGTACACATATGTCCCATTCACAACAACAGACCTTTTTAACTGGAAAACACACACACCACTGTACTCCACTAATCCCGCAGTAGTGGCCAGTATAATAGAGTCAGTTATGCTTACACATAACCCCACATGGGCAGATTGTCAGCAACTAATGTTGACAATGTTCACTACTGAGAAAAGAGCCTGAATAAATAGTAGCGCGCGGATAATTCTACTGACCCAAGCCGTAGAGGATGCTAAGCCCCAGCCAGAAGCATGGGCTGAGGAGCACTACCCCAAAACAGATCCCAAATGGCCATACTACTGCTGCAGGTATTGCTCACCTGCAGACGTACCGGACAGCGGTAATAATGGGTGTTAAAGCGGGAGGGAAGAAACCCACAAACATGGGAAAAATAGCAGATATTGTACAAGAATCTAAAGAATCCCCAAGTGCATTTCTAGAAAGGTTACTGGATGCATATAGGATGTATAGTCCTATTGACCCTGAGGCAGTGGAAAATCAGAGGCTGATTAATTCTTCTTTTGTGGGTCAGTCACAGAGAGATATACGGAATAAAATACAGAAATTAGATGGGTTTTTAGGTAAAGGTATTAGCGAATTGGTAGAGATTGCTAATAAGGTGTTTCATAACCGGGATCTAGAGGAGAAGCGGGAGGAAATAAAGAGACAGAGAGGGCACACAGGTGTTGTGGGTTATATGGGAAATGGTGGAGGAAGAGGTGGCCCGGACAGAGGGAGAGCAAGGGGTAGGGGGGCTAGAGGAAGAGGTAGGGGAGCCCCTAGGGAACCCCTGGGACCCAACCAGTGCGCCTGGTGCCTGGGTGAAGGTCACTGGAAAAACGATTGTCCTGCATTTTTGGCTAAATTTAGGGGACAGGGGGAGACTGGGGAATCAGGAGGTCAAGCCTCCAATGGTCAGGTAACAAACGGCAGATATGAAAGGAGTGAGGGTGCCGGAGCAGGGTTTGTGGGATTGGCGGGAACGTCATTTGAAGGGCAGGGTACATATTGACAAGGACCTGGGCCCATCCCGCTCGGTAATCACGAGCCCACAGTCACTATGAGAGTGGGAAATAAAGATGAAATATTTATGGTTGACACCGGTGCTGAATATTCTGTCGTAACACAGCAAATTGCACCCCCAATGGGAAATTAAGTTGATATTATGGGCGCAATGGGGGTTTCCGCTAAGTACCCCTTCCTTGCTTCTCGAAAATGTAGTGTGGGTGGGCATAATGTTGAACATGAATTTTTGTATATGCCCGAATGTCCCATCCAACTCCTGGGGCGGGATATCCTTTGCAAATTGCAAGCCCAAATTACATTTCTTCCCGGGGTCACGCTCGATTAGACCTGCCTGAGAGTGGCAGCTCTGCACGGCAGCGCAGCCCAGCCAGCCAGCACACCCAACCTGTAAAAATTGCAGTAATTATGCCAAGAGAGGAAGAATGGCGCACAGCACCAACTCTGCCGGCAGCCCCGGACCCGCACACACTACTCCTTGGAATTCCTGGGGTGTGGGAGGAAAATCCGCCCGGACTAGCTGTAAATATTCCCCCAGTGTACGTTGATTTAAAACCTGGTGCAACGCCTGTCACTTTAAGACAATATCATATCCCACAAAAAGCCAAGCAGAATATCCAGACATATTTACAGAGACTTAAAGATCACGGCATATTGAAATTCTGCGTGTCACCGTGGAACACACCCCTATTGCCAGTACTGAAAGATGGCACACAAGAGTACCGCCCTGTCCAAGATTTACGAGCTGTCAATGAAGCCACAGTAACCCTACACCCTGTGGTTCCTAATCCATACAATTTGCTGGCTTAATTCCCGGAGATACAAAATATTATACGGTGCTTGATTTAACCCTTTCGCTGCTGAGGCTTTTCCCGCCCCTGTGCTGAGGTCATTTTTACCGGTTTTGCTCATCATGTTTAAACGCGTTTTGAAGGCTTATTTTAGTATATGACCCAGACATATTATATATCGTTCTTTCCGTCAGACTCGGCAGATTCATAATATGTCATTATTATATGTATACGTGATGACCTGTCTGTATATTATAACAAAAAATGCAATAAAATATGATTTTTCAATAATTTACAATGTGTAAAGTGTTTTTTTTTCACATTTTAACATGCGAGCAATTGCGGTTATATTTTGTATGGGGTGCGCTTGTTAAAAAAATTAGAGATGGGGTCTCGTTACATTTTTTTTTGGGGAAAATTACATGATTTTTAACAAACGCACTGCATACAAAAATCGTTAGTGCAGCATCATTGTTCACATTATAATTGAAATGGGAACAATATTGCTGCATTAACAAACCAAAAAAAAGAAAAAACTTTGTTTATTTTTTTTTTTATAAATTTTTTTTATAATTTTTTTTTAAATATTTTATTTTTTTATTTTATTTTATTTTTTTTACTAACTTTTTCACATTCGAGTTTGGTATCATTGGAACGGCCATGCTCTGGCCGATCCAACAATACCAAACTTTAACCCCTAGCTGCCACGGATCGGGAGATAGGGGATTCATTGGAATCCCCTATCTCCACCATTGGTGGCAGCTAGGGGTTAACTCCAGGACTGGCGTCATCGTGCTATGCACGATGACGCCAGTCCTCAGGGGGAGTTCCCGGAGGCTTGGCCGACATCCAAGATGTCGGCCAGCTCCGGGAAAGGCCTGACCATCCACCAACAGGGGAACAATGGGATCCCCCGGGGGATACCCCAAGGGTGCTTTTTAGGGGCCCGGCCCCCACCCTTGATCATTCAGAAATGTCCTTTATTTTTGAAATTCCGGTGGGGAGGGATTGGATTTATGTGACTGTGAAAAGAATTGCCCAAAGGATTTTGACATTCGGGGCATTTGTGGTACTGATTTTGTACCTTGCAAACTTGATTTATGGACTCTTGCATGGAGCATGCCCCAGGTGCCCAAGCACTGCCAAGAAAGTGGATATTTCCCATATTTGGAATGGTACGCACCCGGTGATGGAGAATCGTACTATGTGGAGACAAAAGCGAGAGGCGACATCCGAAATTTTGCCAAGAGGACATTTACTTGTGCAATTTAAATATGACTATGCTATAAAGTCTGGGCAAACCGCATGCTGGGTGTGCAGTAGGTTGCACCCAGAGACAATCCACATACCATTTGCCTCTGTTCCAATGAATTTGAGTATGTTTGCATCAGGGAATGTCACAATACATGCTTTCGATGCACCAAGGGAAAAACCTGAATCATTCAGTCCCGGGTACCCCATAATAGGGTCAGTATACCCACCAGAATGGTGTTTCCAACTAGGACCAGATAGAGAAACAAATAATGAGGGTGGAGGGTGTTATTCAAGTAAGTTTAACTGGACATCATACATCTACACATTTAACACAAAGGAGCTGTCAAAATTTCTATACATACGATGTAGAAAACTCACAAGTGAACAAGAAGAGGTGATTGCGAAGGTGACAGATGGGAGGCAGAGTGCACTGGATATGATGAAACGACTGAGACAACTGACAATAGAAATAGCAAAGGGAACACTACATTTGTCACCATTTATATTGAGAGGGGGGTACCAGGTGTGTTGTGGAAAGGTGTGTTACACATGGGTGCCACCAACAATAACGGGAATGTGTTATCTGGCTAAATTGATCCCAATCCAGAGGGTAAGGGGAGAAGACACTAATACAGACACAGCACTCCACCCTAGGTACCCACTGGTGTTTGAAAGGCAGAAGAGAGAGTTGTTTAAAAAGGTGGATCGAATATGGTCATGGCTGCCGGCATGGACTGGATGGGGAAGAGAGTTGATGGTGAGAATGAACAGTTATGCAAGTTTGATGGTTGAAATTCTGAATAAGACTAGTATGGATATTCAGTTGCTGAATCTGGAGGTGCGTGAGATACGGAAGGTGCAGATGTATGGCACTAGAACAGATCAGTGCGGCCTTGAATGGATTGTGTGAAATGACAATGCACTATGAATGTTGCACCTTCATCAGGAACACTACACATGACATCCCGGACTATTACCAGGTAATCCAGGATCATCAAGAAAAGGTAGCACAGTTGCAGAACACAGCAAGGAGAATCACTGCTGAAGGCTGGAATCCACTCCGTGGGTTCGGAGCAATCGGAGAGTGGTTCGGATACATTCTGAGATTTATCTCACAGATTGGATCCATGATAGTGGTGATCCTGGTCGTAGGGATACTAATGTACCGCATAGGGCTATGTCTATGTCCACTGTGCAAGAGAGCACTGACACTCACACAGACACAAAAGATACCACTGATAATCCCACAAGACATGTTCCCAACGAAAATAGGTCCCATAAAGTATGAGGAACTCAAGAATAACACTAGTGGGGTGTGATGGCTACAAGCATCAGGAAAAGAACCTGAGGCTTGAGCCAAGGGGGGAATGAAGTGGAATCAGGCTGGAAGATGGTCGCCATTATGAGCCAGGCGGCCATCTTGTTCAGAATATTGGTTCACTTGAAAATAACTAGGTAGAATTCAGTAGAAACTAGAATGAAGCTTACATAGAATTTTAGGAATGTTTTAGATTAACAGAGAAGCAATTAAAATAGAGGAAGATCCAGGCCGCTCTTGGCACGGAGAGACAGGATGACGAATGGATACATGACAGTCACTAAGGCCTGCAGAGAGACAAAGAGAGCGTAGAAACCACACCATGTCTTATCCGGGACAAATAAACATAGCCACAAGGGAGGTGGGCACGGCCCGGATTGAGTGCGGCAGCAAATCACGAGCTGTCAGACTAACATGAAGTTTGCCAATTTACGGCCAATGTATGGAATGCCTTTGTTATTAACCAAGGGAGGTACTAACCCACGTGGGGTGGGATAAGTGTCACTGGGAGGTGGGCTAATTGGGATGTACCTAATTATGTATTCAGGGTATAAAACCCCTCGCCGGGGTGAGATCAGGGCTCACTCTTTGCGATTTAATCCTGTGTGAGCATTGTGTGACGACACTAATAAAGTTTGCCTTTCCTGAAGAGACTCGTGTTCAGACAATCCTTGCTCATGTCCGGTCCGGCTCTGTCCCGAGTGAACCTAGCAGATTCCGGTAACATGTGTAGATTATAAAGACACACTCGATGTCTGCTCTCAGTGTTTCATGGTTGTGGAATAACAAATTGGTGGAAATATCTCCATTCTTTGAGGTTTTATAATCACTGGGATATATTCCTTACAATTTCAGGAGGGAGAAAGAAAAGTGTTCAGTTTGTGTTAGTGACAAGAGGCTGATAGTTCTTAGTTACATGTTGGTTCATTGGATTTTTTTACATGACGATATATTATGGAATTCTGATACATCACAACTTTGTCATTTCATTCTCTTGGGTCATGGCACAAATCACTGACATGGACCGTAGGTGCAGTGGCCAAGTGGTAAGGAGTTGGTCTCATAAACTAAAGATAGTGGGTTCAATCCCCATCTGTGCCTTCAGCTGCTCCTTATAGACATTTGTTATTACAGAATATTAACTCGGCTGCAGGGGTTATTCAGAAACCACTTTCTCATCCAGTGCGCTTCGGCGATTCCAATCTGCAACCCTGTGGTGACTTCACTCTAAACCCCAGGGTCACCAAAGGCTGCTGTACTGCAAAAAAAAAACCTTAACTCTGCTATTCTTCTAAAAGGTGTTTAAACCAATGAAAATGTTTCTAAATAATAAAAAGATCCATTGCAAAATAAATGAAAAACTGGTAATCAAAAAATAAATAAAATGGCTTTTACTGAAAATGAAAAGAATAAATGGTTAAATAAATTTTTTATTTTTTTCTCTACTTAAACCTGGCAAACGGAACCACCAAAAATCAGGGCATTTCAGCTTCATTTCAGGGACATTTCGGTGCCATTTGGCTTATGTAAATAGATTAACCATTTCTTCTTCACTGGACAATTTGGCTGACGCCGAAGATCACCAAATTACTGAGAATAATTCGCTGTCAATTCACCAGTATTTATTACTTTTACTTTTTACAAAACCTTTTTTTATGACTTTTTATAGATCTTTTAGTAAATCTTTTAATCTAGTGATGGCAGCGCAGGATCTGCTTGTGCTTTATACACTCCACAATATATTAGATTTAAAATACTTTAGAATCTTATTGTTATGTTCCTCTGATCTGTGACCGACCTGTGACAAGGCCTAGTTATATTTATGAAGTGCTCACTGGCCAAGAAGCCTCCTGTGTCTTTGTGTGAAGTACAGTTGTTATCTTTAGGTGCAGTGGCCAAGTGGTAAGGCGTTGGTCTTGAAACCGAAGGTCATGGGTTCAATCTTCAGCTGCTCTTTACTTATAGACATTTGTTATTACAGAATATTAACTCGGCCGCATTAACAGGTTTATTCTATTTGCTTTTTGAATGCTCTTCTTTAATTTCAGGACACGTTATAATTCCAAAATCTACACCTTTAAACAGAGGATCCCATAACAAATATCTATAACTAGCTTTTGCCCGCGACTTCGCTCGCGTGGATTTTAGGTTTTTGTTAAAAAAACAATTAAAAGAAACTTGAGTTTTTTTGGTCGAATTTCCCTTTCCCCCCACTTGGGATTTTTGGAAAATTGTAAAACACGTGTGTTTTTTTATAAGAATAATGTGCCAAATTTCACACTTGTAACATCTTTGGTTTTTGAAATATAGGTATACTGATAAAAGTATTCACATCCCTTTCCCCCACCACCTTAACTGGATTTTCGGAAAATGGTAAAACATGGGGGATTTTTGCAAGAAGCTTGTAAATATCGAATTTCACACCTGTAACATCATTGGCTTTTGAAATATAGTTATAGTGATAAAGGTACAGAATAAAAACAGTGGTAAGCGCCCAAAATCGTGTCACCGCCCAATACCCAGCTCAACCAGAAAATCTGTGGTTTCCCCCAAACCAAGACAGAACACTAGGATCGAATAGGCTTGTGCACCGATTTTTTTTTCGGTTCGATTCGATTAGATTTTGCGGATTTTCAAACTTTTCGATTCGGCTCGTTTCGACCGATTTCTGTTTCGATTCGGTTCGGCTCGACTCGTTTTACGTGTACATTTTTTTTCGGAATATCGACCATTTTTCGTATTTTCGTGTCACTCGTTTTTTGTATCGACTTTTCGTGATTTCGGGACTTTTCGTTTTTCGGACCGTCTGTTCTCCTCGACCATTTTTCGTATTTTCGTGTCACTTTGCTCGTTTTTTGTATCGACTTTTCGTGATTTCGGAAATTTTAGTTTTTTCGGAACGTCTGTTCTCCTCGTTTCAAAGCTGTCTAACTCTATTTGTTTTGATGTAAACTACTATGGTTTACTTTTTTATACTTTATATATTTTCTTTATAATAAATTTTTGGTTTGTTTTTCGGATCCGATAATTCATACTGTCGATACGATAATTCTGGCGATTCTATCGTGTTTTTTTTTTAAATTAAATAAAGATCCTTTTTTTCTTATGAATATACATTTCACAACTTTATTTAATCACATTAAAAAATGGTATGAAAGCCAAGGAACAAAAAAAAATGAACAAAACGATTTAAAAAACGCTAAACTGACCCAAATGGTCTGACTTTAAAAATAAAAACCAGAACAAAAAGGTTTTAAAACGGAAAAATAGTTGATCAAAATGATCTGAAAAAAAAAAAAGATTTAAAACAGAAAAAAAAAATATTAACCCTTTCGCTGCTGAGTGATTTCACAGCTTCCCTCAACGCCTGTGTGCGGCGCTGCGGTCTGCTGCTGAGCTAATTTTTAACAGTTTCGCTCCTCTTGTTTAAACGCGTTTTTTTGAAGCCTTATTTTATAATATGACCCAGACTATATCGTTCTTTCCGGCAGACTCGGCAGATGATTCATAATATATCATTATCATATGTATGCGTCATGTCCTGTCTGTATATTATAACAAAAAATGCAATAAAATTTGAATTTTCAATGTTTGTTTTACAAGGTGTAAAGTATTTTTTTCACATTTTAACATGCGAGTGTTTGCGGTTATATTTTATGAGTTGCGTTTGTTAAAAAAAATTGAAAAGGGGACTTGTTATATTTTTTTGGGTGAAAATTACACTATTTTTAACAAACGCACCCCATACAAAAATCCTTAGTGCAGCATCATTGTTCACATTATAATTGAAATGGGAACAATATTGCTGCATTAACAAAACAAAACAAAAAACCTGTTTATAAAAAATGTAAATATAAAAAAAATTAATTTTTAACATTGTCATGTTTGGTATTGTTGGAAAGGCCATGCTCTGGTCGATCCAAAGATACCAAACATTAACCAACCGATAGCTGCCGCGGATCGGGAGATAGGGGGTTCCAATGAACCCCCCTATCTCCACCATTGGTCGCAGTTAGGGGTTAACTCCAGAACTGACGTCATTGTGACGAGGTCTTGGGACTGTCGGCAGCTGCCGTTCCCCCACGCTGTTGTCTTCCTGCAAAGACGTGACCATGTTGGCGGGCAGCAGTGGGAGAGAGTGAGCTCATAGATGGGAGGAGGTCAGGGCTCGAGTCGAGTGGGAACGCGCGGGAACGGCGTTCCCGCACTTCTCCCACAGCGGGAACGCTGCGGGAACGCAGCGTTCCCGCTGTGGCCCGAGCCCGAGAGGCTGGAGCAGGCGGCCGCCGCACATTGCCGGCGGCCGCGTGCTTCCTGTTAGAACGGCCTGCTGACAGGAAGTGGAGCCGCTCGCCTGGCTGTTTCATCGATCCCAGGCGAGTGGCTGCACTTCCTGTCAGCGGCCGTTCTAACAGGAAGCACGTGGCCGCCGGTCGCAGAGAGGTGAGCTGGGGGCACTATCCATGAGACCTGGGGCATTATCCATGAGAGCTGGGGCATTATCCATGAGACCTGGGGCATATATCCATGAGACCTGGGGCATTATCCATGAGACCTGGGGCATTATCCATGAGACCTGGGGGCAATATCCATGAGACCTGGGGGCAATATCCATGAGACCTGGGGCATATATCCATGAGAGCTGGGGCATTATCCATGAGACCTGGGGCATTATCCATGAGACCTGGGGGCAATATCCATGAGACCTGGGGGCAATATCCATGAGACCTGGGGGCATTATCCATGAGACCTGGGGGCATTATCCATGAGACCTGGGGGCATTATCCATGAGACCTGGGGGCAATATCCATGAGACCTGGGGCATTATCCATGAGAGCTGGGGGCATTATCCATGAGAGCTGGGGCAATTATATCCATGTGAACTGGGAAAATATATCCATATAACCAGTGCCGTGTATATTATTCTGGGGGTCCAGTGCACATTAGAACATGCAAGCACATTATTATTATTATACAGGATTTATATAGCGCCAACAGTTTGCGCAGCGCTTTACAATATAACATGACACTTACGTTCAGCTATGACACACCGGATGTGCCTCAGCTGCTCCTGCTCGCGCTTCAGATCGGACCAGCGTTTGCGGAGCTGGTCCTTCATCTGGTCCTTCCCAAACAGCTCCAGGATGGTGGTTCGGAGTTTGTCAAGAATACGATTCTTTCGTGAAGTTTTCTTTCTGCCGTAAGGTCCCTTACAGCAATCATAATCTTTAAGATCGAAGATGCGTACAAGCTCCAACATCTCCTCAAACGCCATGTTACTGGCCCGCTTCTTCCTGGGTGTCTCTGGGGTGGAAGCAGATGAGGAGGTGTCCGAATGGGACTCTCAGTCTCTTCCTTCAGCCATTTTAAAGAATTTCTATATTTTTTGGCAATTGTCTACAAAAAAGGCTCAATAAAGTTACGACATCCGCGCGCGCGCACATGCACGACCCGCGGACGATTCGGATCCGACCAGATTACGATTTTTCGTATCGACCGAATTATCGGATCGTTGGAAACAAAAAAAAACAAGTGATATAACCGATAATAGTTAAATATACGATGTCCAGAATTACCGAAATGGAACCGAAATCACGAACGGAACCGAAATCATGAATAGAGCGAAAATAAATTTCGATTTGACACATTTCAAGTCCATTCGAAAATTCCGAAAATATTTCGTTTCGGCTCGGAAAACTTTTCGGATCTGCCGTTTTCGGATGTAAAAATTTTCGGAAATTCGGCCGCATCCGAAAACACGAATCGGGAAATTTCGTGAAAATTCCGAAATTCCGAAACCCGAAACGCACATCCCTAGGATCGAATACGTATCTGGTCAGTGTGAATTAACGCAAGGGATGTCGGGCAGTTCTTGTAGTGACGTCCTCGGTATGGATACAATATATAGGAAACAGAAACAAAATACTGTATTGGTGCAGTATGTCTAAATATTGTTCCCGAAGATAGCGAGACATACTTCACCAATACAGTATTTTGTTTCTGTTTCCTATATATTGTATCCATATCAAGGACGTCACTACAAAAACTGCCTGACTGTCACGGATCCCCCTGATACTAGAGTAGTGGTCCCTATACGCAGGTCACTCTCTAACCTTCCGATCCTTGAGTGGTCAGCTCTACTAGACAGATTACTAGAATGGCAGCACAGATCACATACAAGAGAGAATACCAGATATTGTCACGGATCCCTCAGCTATCTGACTAGTGGTCCCTATACGCAGGACACTCTCTACCCTTCCGATCCTTAGGTAGGTTGGTCGGCACGACTAGACAGACACAGAATATGACAGGATAGTGTATCCACAAGAATGACACTAGAACGATACACAAGACCTAGAATAATTTAGCTCTTCCCAAGATCCTAACCAGACAAGAGGTAGTCTGATGTGTGCTTAGGGTGCCACACAGACTGACCTCAATACCAGAATAAGAAGAGTTAATGCCAATACCAGGGGTTACGCACAGAATGGTTCGTTTGCCAATGCCAGGGGTCATACACAGAGTGGTCGTTTGCCAATGCCAAGGGTCATACACAGAGTGGTCGTTTGCCAATGCAAGGGTCATACACAGAGTGGTCGTTTGCCAATGCCAAGGGTCATACACAGAGTGGTCGTTTGCCAATGCCAAGGGTCATACACAGAGTGGTCGTTTGCCAATGCCAAGGGTCATACACAGAGTGGTCGTTTGCCAATGCCAAGGGTCATACACAGAATAGTCGTTTGCCAAATTATACAAGAGCTCTGCGGGAAGTAACTACCACGTCAGGGCACCGGTGAATAGTGAAGCCGGGTCTTAAACTCGGCGGGTCCGCGTCATCACGCCAGTCCCCGCCCCCTGGCGCCCCACGTGAGCGCAGCCGGCTGCGTTATCACTCGGCGCCTGGCCAGCGAGCAGCGAGGAAGCCGCTGCCAGGCGCCCCCTAGATCCAGCGCGGGCCGCGATACCAACGCGGTCCGTGACAGAACCCCCCCTCCACGGGCGGCCACTGGACGACCCCCAGGAGCACGAGGATGGGCCACGTAGAAGGCCTTCACCAACCGAGGCGCATGGACCTCAGCAGCCGGGAGCCAAGAACGATCCTCCGGCCCGTAGCCCACCCAGTCGACCAGATACTGCAAAGTGCCCCTTGATACCCTGGCATCCAAAATGGCCTGGACTTCAAACTCCTCCTCACCCTCCACTGAGATAGGAGGAGGTGGGATACGGGCCCTGGTGTACCGATTACACAAGAGAGGTTTTAAGAGGCTCACGTGGAACACGTTGTGTATCCGGATATGGGGAGGCAAAGCCAAAGCATAGGAGACGGGGTTGAGTCGTCGTAAAACCTTGTAAGGGCCTATGAATCTAGGTGCCAACTTCATGGAAGGCACTAGGAGCTTAATATTCCGCGAGGAAAGCCATACCCTGTCCCCAACCTGATATACGGGTGCCTGCCTCCTGTGTCTGTCAGCCTTGATTTTCTGGATGGCACTACTTTTCTTGAGTGCCTCCTTGACTTTCCCCCAAGTGTCCTTCAAGGACGCCAAATGGTCATCCAAAGCAGGTATCGTGGTATCCGAAAACGTAGTCGGTAACATAGGAGGATCGAAACCATAAACGGTGAAGAAAGGGGAATGTCCTGTGGATTCGCTCACCGCGCTGTTCAAAGCATACTCAGCCCATGGTAGCAGGTCTGACCAGTTATCTTGCTGTTCTGAGATAAAGCACCTGAGATACTTTTCTACATTCTGATTTGCACGTTCTGCTGCTCCGTTGGTCTGGGGGTGATAGGCCGAAGAGAAAGACAAGTCTATCCCCACATTCTTACAAAACCCTTTCCAAAACCTGGAGACAAATTGGGTGCCCCTATCGGAGACAATCCCAAGAGGAATACCATGTATGCGGACCACGTGGTTAATGAATATGGGCACCAGTTCGGCTGCCGACGGTAGTTTACGAAGAGGAACATAGTGACCCATCTTGGAGAACCGATCGATGATCGTAAGTATAACTGTGTTCCCTCTAGAATCGGGTAACTCCACTATGAAGTCCATAGCTAAGTGCGACCATGGTCGTTCTGGGATTGGCAGAGGTTGGAGCAAACCAATGGGTGCTGTTTTGGGATTTTTATGTCTTGTGCAAACCTCGCACACGGCTATGTAATCTTTAACATCTCGGCGCAACGTGGGCCACCAAAAGATTTTATTGATGCTGGACACCGTTTTGGTGATTCCCATATGCCCGGACGTTTTATTATCATGATAAAGGTTTAATATTTCTTCTCTTTCACATTCAGGTACAAAGAGTTTCGCGGGAGGTTTCCCTTCAGGAGCCGTGCCCTGCACGGTTTGTAACCTTTGCAACAAGGGAGACGAGACATTAATCGTGGTAGAGGCTATAATCCTTTCTTGGGGTACAATGGGATGCTGATCTTGGACGTTAAATTCGTAGGACTCATGCTGTCTAGATAAAGCATCTGCTTTAACGTTTCTGGACCCAGGTCGATAGGTCAGTACGTAATTAAAGCTTGAAAGAAACAACGACCATCTTGCTTGTCGGGAATTTAACCGTTTAGCGTCTCCAATGTATGTGAGATTTTTATGATCGGTTATGATAAGGATGGGGTCACTAGACCCTTCCAGTAGGTATCTCCATTCTGCCAAGGCTGATATGACTGCTAACAACTCTCTGTTTCCTATGTCATAGTTCCTCTCTGCCGGGGAGAGTTTTCGGGAATAGAAGCCGCATGGATGCAAGGGTTTGTCGGGTGCTTCCCTCTGGGACAAGACTGCACCAAGACCTATCTCGGAGGCGTCAACTTCCACTTGGAATGGCAGAGCCGGATCCGGATGTCTGAGTACCGGGGCCGTAGTAAACGCTTGTTTGAGTGCTTCAAAGGCTTGACTGGCTTGGGGTGTCCATTTCTGATTACCCACCCCTTTCCTAGTCATGGCCGTGAGGGGAGAAACCAAAACCGAAAAATCTTTAATGAACCTCCTATAATAATTTGTGAATCCTAGAAACCTTTGGATGGCTTTAAGTCCTTGGGGTAGAGGCCAGTCTAGGATTGCTGTAAGTTTCTTAGGATCCATCTGGAACCCCTCAGGTGTTATTATGTAGCCAAGGAAATGTACTGTCCTTATGTCAAATAAACATTTCTCTAATTTACAATACAATCCAGCCTCCAACAATTTTTTCAGTACTTTTTTCACGTGGACATGATGGGTTACGATATCAGGCGAGTATATCAGGATGTCATCCAGATATACTATGACAAATACTTGCAGGAATTCTCGTAAGGTATCATTTATGAGGTCTTGAAAAACAGCCGGCGCATTGCATAAGCCAAAAGGCATCACCAGGTACTCATAATGCCCACTTCTTGTTAAAAGCCGTTTTCCATTCATGTCCCTCTTTAACCCTTACGAGGTTGTAAGCCCCGCGTAAATCAAGTTTGGTATAAATATTGGCCCCCTTTAGGCGATCGAACAGTTCTGTGATAAGTGGTATGGGATAGGCGTTCCTTATGGTTATCCTGTTCAAACCTCTATAATCTATACAAGGCCGCAGGTCTCCCTCTTTTTTCGATACAAAAAAGAAACCTGCCCCTGCTGGAGAAGAGGACCGTCTGATGAAACCTCGCTCCAGGTTCTCCCTTATGTACTCCTCCATAACGTCATTTTCTTTTTGGGACAAGGGGTATACATGTCCCCTAGGAGGCATAGTACCAGGGAGTAAATTTATAGTACAGTCGTACGGGCGGTGCGGTGGTAGGACCTCAGTCCTGGACTTAGAGAAGACCTCTTTAAATCCCAAATATTGTTCAGGAACCTCTGTAGACAAAGGAGGGGCTGTGGCAACGTTGAGGCTAGCGATTACGTTGACCCTCCCCAGACAGTGCGATTGACAACGAGGACTCCAGTATTTTATGTCTCTTTGGACCCAATCAATAACCGGGTTGTGTTCTGCCAACCACGGAAACCCAAGCACGACAGGACAAGAAGGGGACTCAATGATTTGGAAACATATGTTTTCATGGTGCAATACTCCTGTTTTCATGCATACAGAAACAGTGTCGTGGGTGATATGTGGGCAGGATAGAGGGTTTCCATCTATAGCCTCCACCATAAGAGGTCTGTCCTTGAGGACCAGAGGTATGAGACATTTAGCAGCAAACTGTTTATCCATAAAATTGCCTGAGGCCCCAGAATCTAAGAAGGCCTCAGTCTTAATGTGAACCTTGTCCCAGGTCAATGATATTGGTACCAGGATCCTGGACTTTTTTTTTTCGTCGTTTACGAAAGAGGCATAAAGAGACCCTATAACCTGGGTATTGGCTGGTCTCTGGCTTGCTCGGCCACTCTCACCCCTGCTCCCCCTAGGTCTCTGAGGACATTGAAGGCGGAAGTGGTCTGCCCCGGCGCAATAGAAGCAGAGTCCCTTCTCCCTTCTGTGAGCTCTCTCTGCTTCCGATATACCAGTCTTTCCTATCTGCATAGGCTCAACAACAGGTAGATCTGATTTAACGTTTTCCTGGTTACCGGAAGCAACGGTAGTTCTGGATGATAAGGGTAAAGGAGGCAAGAGCCTTCTAGGTCTATCCCTGGGGTGTCTCCTTCCCTAATTTGATCATCCATAGCTATACAGAAGTCGATTAAGTGATCAAGAGTCTCTGGCAATTTTAGAGGAGCCAACTCGAACATAAACGCGTCGTTCAGACCTTCAGTAAAGGCCAAGGTTAGGACATCGTTCGGCCAGAGAACCTCTGAAGTCAAGGTTTTAAATTCTATTGCGTATTCAGCGACCCTCCTATTACCTTGTTTAATGTGAAATAATGACCTCCCCGCATTAGTAGCCCTTCTAGAGGGGTCAAAGGTGCGTTTAAGCTCTGAAGTAAAACCCTCATAATCGTATATGATGGTTTCCTGTTCTCCCACAAGGGAGTAGCCCACAATAAAGCCTTCTCCGTTAAATGACTAATTAGATAGCCCACCTTAGCTTTATCTGACATACATGATCCTGGGTTGTTCTCGAACAAAATTTCCAGTTGGTCAGAAAGCCCCGGCATAATTGGTGTTCCATCATAGCGTACGGGTGCTTTCATACTGAGCCTACATCCCTCGGGAGAGGCCGGACTGATCCTAGGCACTACTGGGTCTGGAGGGCTTGCAGTTCCAGAACTGGATCGGTTTAACAGGGTTTGCAGGGCAAGAGCAATCTGGTCCATCCTATGGTCCTGCTCTTCTTGTCTGGCTGCAATACGTGTCAACTGATTAGAGAGGTCTGCGGGATCCATTGGCCCTGACGTAATGTCACGGATCCCCCTGATACTAGAGTAGTGGTCCCTATACGCAGGTCACTCTCTAACCTTCCGATCCTTGAGTGGTCGGCTCTACTAGACAGATTACTAGAATGGCAGCACAGATCACATACAAGAGAGAATACCAGATATTGTCACGGATCCCTCAGCTATCTGACTAGTCGTCCCTATACGCAGGACACTCTCTACCCTTCCGATCCTTAGGTTGGTCGGCACGACTAGACAGACACAGAATATGACAGGATAGTGTATCCACAAGAATGACACTAGAACGATACACAAGACCTAGAATAATTTAGCTCTTCCCAAGATCCTAACCAGACAAGAGGTAGTCTGATGTGTGCTTAGGGTGCCACACAGACTGACCTCAATACCAGAATAAGAAGAGTTAATGCCAATACCAGGGGTTACGCACAGAATGGTTCGTTTGCCAATGCCAGGGGTCATACACAGAGTGGTCGTTTGCCAATGCCAAGGGTCATACACAGAGTGGTCGTTTGCCAATGCCAAGGGTCATACACAGAGTGGTCGTTTGCCAATGCCAAGGGTCATACACAGAGTGGTCGTTTGCCAATGCCAAGGGTCATACACAGAGTGGTCGTTTGCCAATGCCAAGGGTCATACACAGAGTGGTCGTTTGCCAATGCCAAGGGTCATACACAGAATAGTCGTTTGCCAAATTATACAAGAGCTCTGCGGGAAGTAACTACCACGTCAGGGCACCGGTGAATAGTGAAGCCGGGTCTTAAACTCGGCGGGTCCGCGTCATCACGCCAGTCCCCGCCCCCTGGCGCCCCACGTGAGCGCAGCCGGCTGCGTTATCACTCGGCGCCTGGCCAGCGAGCAGCGAGGAAGCCGCTGCCAGGCGCCCCCTAGATCCAGCGCGGGCCGCGATACCAACGCGGTCCGTGACACTGACATCCATTGCGTTAATTCACGCTGACCAGATACGTATTCGATCATAGTGATAAAGGTATTCATCCCCCTTTTTGCCCCCCCCACTGGATTTTTGGATAATGGTAAAATATGTGTTGTATTATTTTCAAGACGAATCTAAATACCAATTTTCATGTCTGTAACACCTTCTGTTTATGAGATATAGGTATCCTGTTGAAAAGTATTCACCCCACTTTTTTTACCCACCACGTGGGATTCTTGGAAAATGGTAAAACATGTGTTTTTTTATTTTTCAAGAAGATTGTAAATACCAAATTTCGCTTCTGTAACATCTTTGGTTTTTGAAATATAGGTATAATGATAAAAATATTCAGACCCCTTTCCCCCGACCCCCCCAATTGGATTTGTGGAAAATGGCAAAAAACATGTTTGTTTTTTTTCACGAAGATTGTAAATGCCAAATTTCACACCCGTAACATCTTCGGTTTTTGAAATATAGCTATACTGATAAATGTATTCAACCCCCCTTTTTGCCCCCGCAAGGAATTTTCAGAACATGGAAAAATATGAGTTGTTTTATTTTTCAAGACAAATCTAAATACAGATTTTCAGGTCTGTAACATCATCTGTTTTTAAGATATAGGTATCCTGTTTAAAATATTTAAAATATTCAACCCCCTTTTTTCACCCCCCAGATGAATTTTTGAAAAACGGTAAAATATGTATTTTTTTAATTTTCAAGAAGAATCTAAATACCAATTTTCATGTCTGTAACACCTTCTGTTTATGAGATATAGGTATCCTGTTGAAAAGTATTCACCCCACTTTTTTTACCCACCACGTGGGATTCTTGGAAAATGGTAAAACATGTGTTTTTTTATTTTTCAAGAAGATTGTAAATACCAAATTTCGCTTCTGTAACATCTTTGGTTTTTGAAATATAGGTATAATGATAAAAATATTCAGACCCCTTTCCCCCGACCCCCCCAATTGGATTTGTGGAAAATGGCAAAAAACATGTTTGTTTTTTTTCACGAAGATTGTAAATGCCAAATTTCACACCCGTAACATCTTCGGTTTTTGAAATATAGGTATACTGATAAATGTATTCAACCCCCGTTTTAGCCCCCCCAAGGAATTTTCAGAACATGGTAAAATACATGTTGTTTTATTTTTCAAGACGAATCTAAATACAATTTTCAGGTCTGTAACATCATCTGTTTTTAAGATATAGGTATCCTGTTTAAAATATTTAAACCCCCATATTCAACCCCCATTTTTCACCCCCCAGTTGAATTTTTGAAAAACGGTAAAATACATATTTTTTTAATTTTCAAGAACAATCTAAATACCGATTTTCACGTCTGCAACATCTTCTGTTTTTGAACTATAGGTACCCTGTTAAAATATTCAACCCCCTTTTTCACCCCCTTAGGGGCGGAATTTCCAAAAATCCTTCCTTAGTGGGTGCCTACATCATAAAAACAGTGCAACCTCTAAATTTCACATTCCTAAATTAAACAGTTTCAGCTGGGCGTTGATGAGTCAGTCAGTCAATCTGCACTTTGGCTTTTATGTATATAGGTAACGTGTTTATTTGTGAAGCGGACCTTAAGGCACAGATGGGGATCGAACACATGATATTTGGTTTACGTGACCAATGCCTTACCACTTGGCCACTGTGTCTGTAGCTGATAAAGATGATGTGCACCATGTCCCAGGAGGATGTCACCAGTCCCACTTGTCCACTGCACCTTTAATAAATTTTAGGCGGCCGTGTGACAGGTCATCCATGGAGCACAACGATACAACGACAAGATTGTAATGTAGTGTAAATGTAATATATTGTAAAGTGTATAAAGCACAAGCAGACCCTGCGCTGCCATCACTAGATTAAAAGATTCTCATGGTTTAGATTTAAAGCCGACATTTAGAAATTCCTCCCTTTCGGCATTATTTATCAGGCTGAGAGTTGGATATGTTCTGAGTGGGGTCACATGAACTTGGTCTTTTCCTAATGTCTGCCATATGCGGTGTTTCTGGTTTTTGACTTTGTCGAGTGGAAGAGCACCGTCCTATGATCATTAGATCCCAAGAATCTCAATATACATAAAGTACATAAAGTATAAAGACACACTCGATGTCTGCTCTCAGTGTTTCATGGTGGTGGAAAAACAAATAGGTGAAAATATTAGGGATGTGCATTTTGTTTCGTTCCCGAATTGAATTTCGTACGAAATTACCCATTTTCATAATTGCAGGAGCATTTGCAAAACGTATTATCAGCCGTCCGGAATTCCAAAATCCTCCGAATCGATGTTTCAACACAAACTAAATCATTTCGGTATGGACCCGAAACAAAAAAAACGAGCGAAAATGATACGAAATGCTGAAAAAACTGAACAAACCGATAAAAAATTAATAAGTTTCATAACGAAATGATCTGAAACGAAAAAAGAGAGAACAAAATTATTTAAAACGGAACCAAAAGATCCAAAAATAATTTTTATGCAGCATATGAATCCAAACAGTGCTGAGGCGCGTTCGATACCTCAGCCGCTGCAAGTGCTAAGTTAGCAACTTGCCATTGAACGCCGTTCTGCCGCTCAACGCTGAGCACTGCTAACTTAGAACTTGCAGCGACCTGAGAAGATGCTGCGAGTAGCTGAGTGTGACGTATTAAAGATGGCCGCCGCCATGAAGCAAGTAAAATTTCCGTACAGCAAGATGGCCGCCGCCATGAAGCAAGTAATAATTCCGTACAGCAATGTTAATTTTGAGGTTTTTGTTCACCAAAGCACAAAATATTTATTTATTATTTACCCCTGCACATAGACATATATTACAGTTCAATTCATATTTTGTTTCAGAAGTAAACGTAACGTTTATTCAATAAAAACTATAATTTAGGGTGTGTGCGTACAAACGGATTGTGCTGACTGCTTTTCTTTATCATATTTTGTCCGAGTGATACGAAAAACAATCTGAATCTTTCATTAAGAAATCATCGGCCATTTTGGATTCGAAATTCGCATCCAAAGCGGTCAGTGACCCTGCTGCAGCAATTCAGCAGCTGCTGAGGTATTGATCGGGGCTCTAGGAAGGGCTTCTCTGCAGTATAATTAATGCAGCATATGAATCCACACACTGCTGGGAAGCGCCTCTCTGCGGTATAATTAATGCAGCATATGAATCCACACATTGCTGGGAAGCACCTCTCTGCGGTATAATTAATGCAGCATATGAATCCACACACTGCGGGGAAGCACCTCTCTGCAGTATAATTAATGCAACATATGAATCCACACACTGCTGGGAAGCGCCTCTCTGCAGTATAATTAATGCAGCATATGAATCCACACACTGCTGGGAAGCGCCTCACTGCGGTATAATTAATGCAGCATATGAATCCACACACTGCTGGGAAGCGCCTCTCTGCGGTATAATTAATGCAGCATATGAATCCACACATTGCTGGGAAGCACCTCTCTGCAGTATAATTAATGCAACATATGAATCCACACACTGCTGGGAAGCGCCTCTCTGCAGTATAATTAATGCAGCATATGAATCCACACACTGCTGGGAAGCGCCTCTCTGCAGTATAATTAATGCAGCATATGAATCCACACACTGCTGGGAAGCGCCTCTCTGCAGTATAATTAATGCAGCATATGAATCCACACAGTGCTGGACGCGCCTCTCTGCAGTATAATTAATGCAACATATGAATCCACACACTGCTGGGAAGCACCTCTCTGCAGTGTAATTAATGCAGCATATGAATCCACACACTGCGGGGAAGCGCCTCTCTGCGGTATAATTAATGCAGCATATGAATCCACACACTGCTGGGAAGCACCTCTCTGCAGTATAATCAATGCAGCATATGAATCCACACACTGCTGGGAAGCACCTCTACAGTATAATTAATGCAGCATATGAATCCACACACTGCTGGGAAGCGCCTCTCTGTGGTATAATTAATGCAGCATATGAATCCACACACTGCTGGGAAGCGCCTCTCTGTGGTATAATTAATGCAGCATATGAATCCACACACTGCTGGGAAGCGCCTCTCTGCAGTATAATTAATGCAGCATATGAATCCACACACTGCTGGGAAGCGCCTCTCTGCAGTAAATTAATGCAGCATATGAATCCACACTGCTGGGAAGCGCCTCTCTGCAGTATAATTAATGCAGCATATGAATCACACACTGCTGGGAAGCACTCTCTGCGGTATAATTAATGCAGCATATGAATCCACACACTGCTGGGAAGCGCCTCTCTGCAGTATAATTAATGCAGCATATGAATCCACACACTGCGGGGAAGCGCCTCTCTGCAGTATAATTAATGCAGCATATGAATCCACACACTGCTGGGAAGCGCCTCTCTGCAGTATAATTAATGCAGCATATGAATCCACACACTGCTGGGAAGCGCCTCTCTGCAGTATAATTAATGCAGCATATGAATCCACACAGTGCTGGGACGCGCCTCTCTGCAGTATAATTAATGCAACATATGAATCCACACACTGCTGGGAAGCACCTCTCTGCAGTGTAATTAATGCAGCATATGAATCCACACACTGCTGGGAAGCGCCTCTCTGCGGTATAATTAATGCAGCATATGAATCCACACACTGCTGGGAAGCACCTCTCTGCAGTATAATCAATGCAGCATATGAATCCACACACTGCTGGAAGCACCTCTACAGTATAATTAATGCAGCATATGAATCCACACACTGCTGGGAAGCGCCTCTCTGTGGTATAATTAATGCAGCATATGAATCCACACACTGCTGGGAAGCGCCTCTCTGTGGTATAATTAATGCAGCATATGAATCCACACACTGCTGGGAAGCGCCTCTCTGCAGTATAATTAATGCAGCATATGAATCCACACACTGCTGGGAAGCGCCTCTCTGCAGTATAATTAATGCAGCATATGAATCCACACACTGCTGGGAAGCGCCTCTCTGCAGTATAATTAATGCAGCATATGAATCCACACACTGCTGGGAAGCACCTCTCTGCGGTATAATTAATGCAGCATATGAATCCACACACTGCTGGGAAGCGCCTCTCTGCAGTATAATTAATGCAGCATATGAATCCACACAGTGCTGGGACGCGCCTCTCTGCAGTATAATTAATGCAACATATGAATCCACACACTGCTGGGAAGCACCTCTCTGCAGTGTAATTAATGCAGCATATGAATCCACACACTGCGGGGAAGCGCCTCTCTGCAGTATAATTAATGCAGCATATGAATCCACATACTGCTGGGAAGCGCCTCTCTGCGGTATAATTAATGCAGCATATGAATCCACACACTGCTGGGAAGCGCCTCTCTGCAGTATAATTAATGCAGCATATCAATCCACATGCTGCTGGGAAGCGCCTGTCAGCTCTGCAGAGGCAGGTACAGAGATGGTTAAAACCACGCCAGCTTCAGCTGGGAATAATCATCTGTGAAAATGGCTGCAACCTTCTCTCCGCCCTATGCCACGGTAATATGACGCATGTACCATGCCTAGCAGACGTCCTAAATCTGGTGGCACAGCGTTTCCTAACCAGGTACCCAGGGCTGGCAGAACTTCTCAGCCAGGCCAGAAAAGTCTGCAGCCACTTCAGACGGTCATTCCCAGCAAGTGTTCGCCTGGCAGAAAATCAAAGAGAATTCCACCTTCACACAAACCGTCTGATCTGTGACATGCCCACCAGGTGGAACTCGACATTAGCAATGCTGCAACACCTGCACAAGCAGCAAAGGGCCATCAATGAGTACTTGTGTGTGTATGGCACAAGGACAGGTTCAGGTCAACTTGGTCCCCCCCGCAGTGGCTGATGATCAAGGATGCATGCACTGTACTGTCACCATTTGAGGAGGCAACGAGGATGGTGAGCAGGGACAGTGCATGCATCAGTGACACAATTCCTTTAGTGTTCCTGCTGGAGCGCACTCTGTGGGGTATTATAGATGTGGCACTAGAGGCAGAGCAGAGGGAGGAAGAGGAGGCCTTCCCTAGCTCTCAAGGCCCCAGTCTTTATGCAGACAGCATTCCTGCGGGTCCTCAGATCAGATACGAGGAGGATGAGGAGGAGGAGGAATATTTAATAAGTGGGGGGCATTGAAGGTGGGGATTCCTCAAGGGAGGGTTTTGTGTGCCCAGAAACCCAAGGACTAGTATGTGGCTGGGAGGAGGAAGTGCACGATGGGGTCATCCACCAGGAAGACTCAGCAGCTAATGCCACCTTCAACCTACCCTGCATGGGCTCCCTTATCCTGCAAAGCCTGCTAAAGGACCCCAGGATTCATGCTATCAAGGAGAGGGATCATTATTGGTTGGCAAGCCTTCCTGATTCACAATACAAGGGTAAAGTTGCAGACCTCATCCCACCTGCACAGAGGGAGGACAGGATGAAACAACTTGAGGACACTCTAAAGCGATACTTGTTTAACACCTTTCCAGGCACTGATAGGTTACCAAGTGATGACACACTGGCTTCTGAGGCTGCAGATGATCAGAGGAAGAGCGGTGAAGGTCGGGGCCGCTTGACTAATGCCTTTTTAAATTTTTTTAGTCCACGACGCCCAGGGATGTCAAATGTAGGCAGATGATCCACTGGCTTACTGGGTGTTGAGATTGGATCACTGGCAAGAACTTAGCCAATATGCTATGCATCTACTAGGTTGCCCTTCATCCAGCGTGCTTTCTGAAAGGATGTTCAGTGAAACTGGAGGTTTTGTCACAGACAAAAGAGTGCGTCTGTCCACCGACTCTGTAGACCGACTGACATTAATAAAAATGAATCAGTCCTGGATCAACAGCTAACAATCCCCTGATGCTGATGTAACTGAATAGATCGGGGATCTCTTCTGCATTCCCAAAACCTCCACCACTGCACTCCTCCACAATACCACAAATAGGTAACGGTGTGAAGGCACTTGCTGCCACCAAAGGCACAATATTTCGGTGCACTGCCAGTGACGCCTATACCAGATTCATATAATTTTAATATTGGACCGCAGGGTCCAACCCTGCACTCTTCCACAATACCACAGAGGGGTTACAGCATGACGGCACTGTTGCTGACACTAAAGGCCTAATTTTAAAGCACCTTTTGTTACTTTCATCCAAAGCCTGCATAAATTTCACCATAATTTAGACAAAAAATCACTAAACTTGTTCTGCGTGTCCTAAAATGTCTCCTCTTTTCATACAGGTTTACTCCCCAAACAATTGTTAATGAATAGATTAAAGGAAAACCATTTACTGTCATTTGAAAAGTTATTTTTTTTGTTTTGAAATGTTTCTATACATCCTACAAATCTTTTTTTTAAAAACTTTTTGTTCTTGTTTCCTGTCCCCTAGGGCAGTACCCGGACCCCCATACACCGTTTATGGCAAATATCTTGCATACATGCCCTCTTGGAGTGCACTCTAAAATTTTAACTTTCGAATCCCATTGACTTGCATTGAGTTCGGTTTGTGTTCGAGTTTGAACTCGAACTTTTGAAAGTGTTCGAGTTTGAATGCAATCCAAACACAGGGGTGTTCGGCTCATCACTACACAGGCCAATATATTAAATTACCCCAGATTAGAGTCTTGCCATTGCGTTGCGGCGGCCTGTGCTTAGCATGTTCCAAAGCATCAGTACAGCTGAGAAAAGCACCAGTACAGCTGGGAAAAGCACAGTGGCCAAGTGGTAAGGAATTGGTCTTGTAAACCAAAGATCATGGGCTCAATCCCCATCTGTGCCTTCAGCTGATCTTTATTTACAGACATTTGTAATTACAGAATATCAACTCGGCCACATCATACGGATTATTCACAAAGTACCAAATAATGCAATTTTGTGGCAGTTTGTTTATTCATAAAAGCCGTCAATATGTAAAATACGGTGCAGTTCTTCACGGATTGATGATCTTCGGCGGCAGAGAAATCACACCGTAGAGTAACCGTTAAAGTGTCAGTGAAATGACCTGAATTTCGGTGATTCTGTTCGACAAGTTTTAACAGGCAAATCCCGTAGGATTCAAAGTACAAAAATATTATTGTTTTTAATTATTTTTTTGTTGTAACGTTTATTCCTATTTTCAGGAACAAGCATTTTCATTTTTTTGGGGATTTTTTTGAGAAAATATTGAAATCCCAATTTTTTTAAAGACACTTTAAAAAGATACTTTTTTATTTTGGAACAGATTGTTATATTATTTTCAATAGGACCTTTATTATTATTTCCATGCATTTTCATTGTTTTAAACACCTTTTAGAGAATAGCAGAGTTCCGTTTTTCTGCAGTTCTGTGCACTTTGGGGACTTTGCGGAGAAAGCTCTATAAACTGAAGGGTCGTGAACTGGAGTCACCGAAACGCACCGAACCGCAAAACACCTTTCTAAATAACCACTTAAATGTGGCCAAGTTAATATTCTGTAATAACAAATGCCTATGAGTTAACATCAGATGAAGGCACAGATGGGATCCAACCCACGATGTTTGGTTTATGAGACCAACACCTTACCACTTGGCCACTGTGCCGTTTGTGCACCCATGCTCGGCCACTGGCCATTTGCATTTGCCTTTTATTTTGCATTTTGCCTCATTTAGATATATGCTGAGTGGGGTCACACGGACTTGGTCTTCTCCTAATGTCTGCCAGATGCAGTATTTTTGCTTTTTGACTTTGTCAAGTGAAAGAGCACGGTCCTATGAACATTAGTTCAACAATTGCGGTACACGTTGTAACAGATCTCTGTACCCCAACTTGGTCACATCTGTTAATGCCTCTTCCCTGCCAGAGCTCTGTTCTCCCACTATAATTATTGTAAATTAATATTCTGTAAGTAAAGAGCAGCTGAAGGTACAGATGGGGATTGAACCCATGATCTTTGGTTTACGAGACCAACGCCTTACCACTTGGCCACTGCGCCTTTAGGTTAAGTTGGTTCAGATTGGCCATTTGTATTTGACTTTGAGTTTTTATACTTGTATTTTACCTCATTTGCCTATTTTTGCACTAGAACATGCTGACCATGGACAGCAACGATGGAACAAGATTCTAGTCCAAAGGAAATGTAATATATTGTGAAGTGTATAAAGCACAAGCAGACCCTGCGCTGCCATCACTAGATTAAAAGATTCTCATGGTTTAGATTTAAAGCCGACATTTAGAAATTCCTCCCTTTCGGCATTATTTATCAGGCTGACATTGAATATATTCTGAGTGGGGTCACACGGACTTGGTCCTTTCCTAATGTCTGCCAGATGCGGTGTTTTTGCTTTTTGACTTTGTCGAGTGGAAGAGCACCGTCCTATGATCATTAGATCCCAAGAATCTCAATATACATAAAGTACATAAAGTATAAAGACACACTCGATGCCTGCTCTTGTGATACATCACAACTTTGTCATTTAATTCTCCTGCGTCATGGCACATAACATAATGGGTAACTGCCAGTGTAGTGGCCATGTGGTAATGTGTTTGTCTTGTGAAACCAAAGATCAAGGGGTTCAATCCCCATCTGTCACTTTACCTATGGATCCTCTGTCTACAGGTGAAGATTTTGGAAGTAAAATGTGTCCTGAAATTAAAGTAAAACAGACATAACGCAAACACACTGTATGTACGATGAATTTTTCATAACCTAATGATCATAGCACAGTGTCTGCATGTGGTCGATTCCCTTCACGTTGTCAAAAATACTGCATGTACCGGACGTTATGGAAAGACCAAGTCCATGTGACCCCACTCAGCATATATCCAACTCTCAGTCTGATAAATAATGGGGAAAGGGAGGAATTTCTAAATGTCGGCTTTAAATCTAAACCATGAGAATCTTTTAACCCCTTCAATGCTGAGCCATTTTACGTCTTAAAAAGACATGTGTTTCTTTTTTTTATTATTATACTTTTTTTTCTTTACTTTAAACATGGGATGTTTGGTAACATTGGAAAGGCCTTGCTCCGGCCTGCTAGCTGTCAACAGTCGGGAGATATATAGAGATTCAAAGGAACCCCTTATCTCCACCCCTATCTTTCCTTAGGAGTCAATGAGGACGTTCCCCACAGGTCCTCAGCAGTGAAAGGGTTAATCTAGTGATGGCAGTGCAGGGTCTGCTTGTGCTTTATGCACTTCACAATATATTACATTTACACTACATTAGAATCTTTTCTTTGCAGCACTGCGCTCCATGGTCAGCATGTTCCAATGCAAAAATTGGCAAAACACAAAAAATAGATATAGGCAAATACAAATGGCCAATCCGAACACAGCTACCAAGTAAGAGGCGCAGTGGCCAAGTGGTAAGGCGTTGGTCTCGTAAACCAAAGATCATGGGTTCAATCCCCATCTGTGCCTTCAGCTGCTCTTTTCTTATAGACATTTGTTATTACAGAATATTAACTCGGCCGCATTCTATGGATTATTCAAGAAGCACCAAATTGTGCAATTTCATCGCAGTTTGTCTATTTAGAAAGCTCCCAATACGGAGCGATTTGGTGATCTTCGACTCCAGTGAAATTGTCCCATAGAGAAGAAATGGTTAATCTATTCACAGAACGACGACATGCACTGAAGTTTCAGCAAAATGACCTGATTTTCAGTGACTCAGTTCAACAGGTTTAAACATAAGATTCAACGTAAAAAAATATTATCGTTCTTATTTTTTATTAATTTGTTTATTTTTTTCATTTTCAGCAAAAAGTCTGTTTTGGAAACAACACAGATCACAAAATCCTCTTCTTATCGTGAGACCAGATGTAGTGAATGTTTTTATGTTGGTTTTATTGATGGACACGTGTGATACGGCATATAATCACAGAAACAATATACAGGTCGGGCCCCTCGTCCAAAAGACTCTGATACCCAAATTTCCTGAGATTTCCAGGCCAACATTTTACATACATTTCTAATGATCCTCCGAGGGCTACGGCACTGAGAGGAACACGCTGAGATACTCTGTGCAATAAAAAAAAGGTCCTTTAAAAACATAACAAAGTCTGTTAAAAATAATTTCAAAAACTAAAATGTTTATTAAATATATAAAAAGGTTTTTGTAAAAAAAAAAATAGATGGTCTTTAAAAATTAAAGATATTACATTGGGATCTCCCTGTTCAAACCTGTCGAACTGAAACACCGAAAATCAGTGCATTTTGACAAAACACCTGTGCAAATCGAATTCTGTGAATATATGGATCGATATTTCTCTGTCAGGGTTATTCAGAAAGAGGTGAAAACCAGGAGAATGACTGGAGAAGTGAAAATTATAGCTCAAAATAGCCAATCCAGAAAAATTCTCCCATTTATCTCACTTTCCAAATCGGTTATTTTGAGCTAGAATTTTCACCTTTCTCTGAATAACCCTGACTGTTACAGTTCCGGAGCCAAAATCCCATAATCCCATTCAAATGCAGGAACAGACATCTTTGTGAACAGACACATTGCTCTTATGAAAAGAAGTATCACTCTGCTCCCGGCGTGAGGAAGCGGCTGATCATACAGCCCTCTCCACTGCAGACTGAGAGCATTCCTATTTTGGTGAATTCCGGAGAAGTCGCTTGAAGGTCTTATGGGCACCTAATATAAAGTCCCTGATCGCCTTATTCCTAAGAGCCGGTTGTAGGCTCCCCAGAATGTGAGTTAATAATCAATATACATTACTCTCATCTTGGGTGCTGTCTTACTGCGCAATTTTGGTCCCTTTTTTTGTGTTTTCTCCCTACAGTGCACACCTCATCTCCATTTTTTGAGAAGATCCACTCCCAAAGACAACGATTTCTGTTTACGGACATATTGTGTGTCTACCCCACTGTCTTTTTTGGATTCAGGTCTTTTAAAGCGCTGTGTTGTTTTTCTGTTTGCACATTGCTCTTATGGTTCGGTGCGATTGGGACGTTAATGATAAGTGTAGATGAACATTAGGGGATTTGCTCATTAGTTTTATGTTTTCACTTTATGCTTTATTTCTTTTCTATTATTATTTACTTAATATTCTGTAATAACAAATGTCTATAAGTAAAGAGCAGCTGAAGACACAGATGGGGATTGAACCCATGATCTTTGGTTTACGAGACCAACGCCTTACCACTTGGCCACTGCGCCTTCTGTTTAAAGATGTATGAATTGGCCATTTGTATTTCACTTTGGGGGTTAAATGTTTCTATCATATCTCCTCTGTCTCATCTTTTTTCCAAGCTGTACTAAAACGGTTACTCAAAGAGACGTGAAAAATCTACGAAATGTAACCGAACGCGGAATTTCAGTGAACGGGGACATTTTGGGGCCATTCGGCTACTCAGAGAGAAGGTAATTCGTCAAATTCTGGCAATTGCCTGCACGTATGGTCCGTGTTCGGTGCCTGTTTGAGGGCAGTGAAATCTCCCATAGAGAAGCAATGCCAGTGATCTTTTCCTACCCCAGCTAATCCCATCAAATTCCTGGCCATAGCATCCAAGGATCGGAACACCCCTAACCTGGTCTTAATTGTGCCAACAGTGGGAACTACGTCCGACTTCCAATTAGCAGCTAGGATATTAGTGGTGACAGACAATATATGAGCTCGGAGTTGTTTCTGGAACTGAGTAAGGGAATTGGGAAACATTTGAAGGCAGAAGATATCAGGAGATGGGACTATTTCTGCACCTAGTATCTCCGAACCCAGGGAGGTGATCTGATCCCAAAGAGAAGTAAGGCAAGAACAGGACCACCATACATGAAAAAAGGTGCCATCCTCTTCCTCACATCTCCAACAGGTAATAGAGATACTTGGATTAAAGTGATGTTCCTTGTTAGGTGTAATGTACCATCGATATAAAATCTTTTTCCTAGCTTCCACTTTACTTACAGACATTTCAATTCAGTGAAACAAAGAAATTTGATTTGAAATTATTTATAGACATTTGTTTATATGTATAGATTATAAAGACACACTCGATGTCTGCTCTCAGTGTTTCATGGTGGTGGAATAACAAATTGGTGGAAATATCTCCATTCTTTGAGGTTTTATAATCACTGGGATATATTCCTTACAATTCCAGGAGGGAGAAAGAAAAGTGTTCAGTTTGTGTTAGTGACAAGAGGCTGATAGTTCTTAGTTACATGTTGGTTCTTTGTTTGGATTTATTTACATGACGTTATATTATGAAATTCTGATACATCACAACTTTGTCATTTCATTCTCTTGGGTCATGTTACATATCGCTGCCACAGATCGTAGGCACAGTGGCCAAGTGGTAAGGCGTTGGTCTTGTAAACCAAAGATCATCGGCTCAATCCCCATCTGTGCCTTCAGCTGCTCTTTATAGACATTTGTTATTACAGAATATTAACTCTGCCGCATTGTAGGGATTATTCGGAAACCATTTTCTCTTCCATTGCACTTCGGTCGATTCCAATTTGCGACCCTGTGGTGATTTCACTATTCACCCCAGGGTCACCAAAGGCTGCTGTACTGCAACAAAAACTTAACTCTGCTAATCTTCTAAAAGGTGTTTAAACCGATGAAAATGTTTCTAAATAATAAAAAGATCCATTGCAAAATAAAAGAAAAACTGGTAATCAAAAAATAAATAAAAAGGCTTTTACTGAAAATGAAAAGAATAAATGGTTAAATAAATTTTTTATTTTTTTCTCTACTTAAACCTGGCAAACAGAACCACCAAAAATCAGGGCATTTCAGTTTCATTTCAGGGACATTTGGCTTATGTAAATAGATTAACCATTTCTTCTTTACTGGACAATTTGGCTGACGCCGAAGATCATCAAATTACTGAGAATAATTCGCTTTCAATTCACCAGTATTTATTACTTTTACTTTTTACAAAACCTTTTTTTATGTCTTTTTATAGATCTTTTAGTAAATCTTTTAATCTAGTGATGGCAGCGCAGGATCTGCTTGTGCTTTATGCACTTCACAATATATTACATTTACACTACATTAGAATCTTGTGGTTATGTTCCTCTGATCTCTGACCGACCTGTGACAAGGCCTAGTTATATTTATGAAGTGCTCACTGGCCAAGAAGCCTCCTGTGTCTTTGTGTGAAGTACAGTTGTTATCTTTAGGTGCAGTGGCCAAGTGGTAAGGCGTTGGACTTGAAACCGAAGATCATGGGCTCAATCTGCAGCTGCTCTTTACTTATAGACATTTGTTATTACAGAATATTAACTCGGCCGCATTAACAGGTTTATTCTATTTGCTTTTTGAATGCTCTTCTTTAAATTCAGGACACATTATAATTCCAAAATCTACACCTTTAAACAGAGGATCCCATAACAAATATCTATAACTAGCTTTTGCCCGCGACTTCGCTCGCGTGGATTTTAGGTTTTTGTTAAAAAAACATTTAAAAGAAACTTGAGGTTTTTTTGGTTGAACTCCCCTTTCCCCCCTCTTGGGATTTTTGGAAAATAGTAAAACGTGTTTTTTTTCTTAAGAAGAATGTAAGTGCCAAATTTCACACTTGTAACATCTTTGGTTTTTGAAATATAGGTATACTGATAAAAGTATTCACATCCCTTTCCCCCACCACCTTAACTGGATTTTCGGAAAATGGTAAAACATGAGGGGTTTTTTGCACGAAGATTGTAAATATCGAATTTCACACCTGTAACATCATTGGCTTTTGAAATATAGTTATAGTGATAAAGGTACAGAATAAAAACAGTGGTAAGCGCCCAAAATCGTGTCACCACCCAATACCCAGCTCAACCAGAAAATCTGTGGTTTCCCCCAAACCAAGAAAGAACACTAGGATCGAATACGTATCTGGTCAGTGTGAATAAGGCTAGGGTCAGACGAAAGCATTTTTCCCCGCGAACGTGAAAAAGTGCGTCCGAACGCATTGACGTATTTTTTCACGGAATGCGCAAAAACGGTCAGACGACGCGCATTTTTGGGCGTGATTTTGTACGGATCGTCATTAAAACTCATTTTGCATCTGGACGTTATGTAGGCTGGACATTAGCAGTGTCTAACATCTCCTAATCTCGCACACACACCGCTATGCCGCAGCTGCGCACTCAGTACGTCAGTACTAGCGGTTCTGCGTTCTCAAAAAAATGCGTTCAAATTCCACTTGCGTTGCACGGCCGGACTTTTGTGCGGCCGTACATCGTATATTGGCCGTCATTGCCCGTCATGTGCTGCTAGTGCGGCCGTAATTATGTGCGCCAGAACTCACGTTAAAAGTGCGCTGGTCTGACCCCAGCCTTAACGCAAGGGATGTCGGGCAGTTCTTGTAGTGACGTGATCGGTATGGATACAATATATAGGAAACAGAAACAAAATACTGTATTGGTGCAGTATGTCTCGCTATCTTCGGGAACAATATTTAGACATACTGCACCAATACAGTATTTTGTTTCTGTTTCCTATATATTGTATCCATACCGAGGACGTCACTACAAGAACTGCCCGACATCCCTTGTGTTAATTCGCGCTGACCAGATACGTATTCGATCATAGTGATAAAGGTATTCATCCCCCTTTTTGCCCCCCCACTGGATTTTTGGATAATGGTAAAATATGTGTTGTATTATTTTCAAGATGAATCTAAATACCAATTTTCACGTCTGTAACACCTTCTGTTTATGAGTTATAGGTATCCTGTTGAAAAGTATTCACCCCACTTTTTTTACCCACCACGTGAGATTCTTGGAAAATGGTAAAACATGTGTTTTTTTATTTTTCAAGAAGATTGTAAATACCAAATTTCGCTTCTGTAACATCTTTGGTTTTTGAAATATAGGTATAATGATAAAAATATTCAGACCCCTTTCCCCCGACCCACCCAATTGGATTTGTGGAAAATGGCAAAAAACATGTTTGGTTTTTTTCACGAAGATTGTAAATGCCAAATTTCACACCCGTAACATCTTCGGTTTTTGAAATATAGGTATACTGATAAATGTATTCAACCCCCCTTTTTGCCCCCCCCAAGGAATTTTCAGAACATGGAAAAATATGTGTTGTTTTATTTTTCAAGACGAATCTAAATACAGATTTTCAGGTCTGTAACATCATCTGTTTTTAAGATATAGGTATCCTGTTTAAAATATTTAAAATATTCAACCCCCTTTTTTTTTACTCCCCAGTTGAATTTTTGAAAAATGGTAAAATATGTATTTTTTTAATTTTCAAGAACAATCTAAATACCGATATTCACGTCTGCAACATCTTCTGTTTTTGAACTATATGTATCCTGTTTAAAATATTCAACCCACTTTTTCACCCCCTTAGGAGCGGAGTTTCCAAAAATCCTTCCTTAGTGGGTGCCTACATCATAAAAACAGTGCACCCTCAAAATCTCACATTCCTAAATCAAACACTTTCAGCTGGGCGTTGATGAGTCAGTCAGTCAATCTGGACTTTGGCTTTTATGTATATAGGTAACGTGTTTATTTGTGAAGAGGAGCTTAAGGCACAAATGGGGATCGATCCCATGATCTTTGGTTTATGTGACCAACGCCTTACCACTTGGCCACTGTGTCTGTAGCTGATAAAGATGATGTGTACCATGTCCCAGGAGGACGTCGCCAGTCGCCACTTGTCGACTGCACCTTTAATAAATTTTAAGCGGCCTTGTGACAGGTCATCCATGGAGCACAACGATACAACGACAAGATTCTAAAGTAGTGTAACTGTAAAATATTGTGAAGTGCATAAAGCACAAGCAGACCCTGCGCTGCCATCACTAGATTAAAAGATTCTCATGGTTTAGATTTAAAGCCGACATTTAGAAATTCCTCCCTTTCGGCATTATATATCAGGCTGAGAGTTGGATATATTCTGAGTGGGGTCACATGGACTTGGTCTTTTCCTAATGTCTGCCATATGCGTTGTTTCTGGTTTTTGACTTTGTCGAGTGGAAGAGCACCGTCCTATGACCGTACTCAGATCTACCTCTCTACCCCTGATCTCTCTCCCCCTGTCCTCTCAAAAGTCAGTGACTGTTTATCTGGCATCTCCTCCTGGATGGCCTCCCACCACCTAAAGATCAACATGTCAAAGACTGAACTCCTACTTATTCCTCCCTCCAATGCCTCCCCACCTCCTGACTTCTCTATCACGGTGGAGGGTATCACCATCTCCCCATCAAACCAAGTTCGCTGCCTGGAGTTACACTTGACTCTGCTCTTTCCTTCATCCCCCACATCAAAGTCTCTTTCCTCCTGCCGATACCAACTGCGTAATATTTCCAGAATTCGGCCATTTCTTACCGCTGTCACCACAAAACAACTCATACACGCCCTGGTAATCTCCCGACTCGACTATTGCATATAATCTCTTATCTGGCCTCCCTCTGTCCCGCCTCTCCCCCCTACAATCCATCCTGAACGCCTCCGCCAGGCTAATTCACCTCACCCGCCGCTCTGTCTCTGCCGCTCCCCTCTGCGAGTCCCTTCACTGGCTCCCCATCCACTGCAGAATTAAATTCAAAATCCTTATCCTTACCTACAAAACCCTCACTAACTCAGCTCCCCACTACCTGTCCTCACTAATCACCAAATACACACCCAGCCCGCTCCCTAAGGTCAAACAGTGACCTGCACCTAGCTTCTCCCCGCATCACCTCTTCCCATGATAGACTGCAGGATTTCTCACCGCGCAGCCCCCACTCTCTGGAACGCTGTCCCTCGTACTGTCAGACTTTCCCCTAACTTCTCTTCCTTCAAACGCTCCTTAAAACATTCCTATTTAGGGAAGCCGACCCCCCAACTCACTGACGCAACCATCAATCACTCTCACTTACAGT
>RXON01005290.1:0-79485 GCA_009667805.1 Leptobrachium leishanense
TTACCCTTTTCTCCCTTGTTGGGCGAAGGTCCTCCCCCCTCCCCAACTCTGAGACTTCAAAACCTGGAATTCTCCAAGCGTTTCTACGCAATTTTCACCCTTTAGGCATGTTCCGTAGCTTAAGGGATGTAAAACAGGCCTAAGCTCCTGGCATATGCAAGTCCCATAGCGCTGGCACACAACTATGAATTAGGGCTGCACACACAGATCCAATCCATCGGCTTTCTTCCTGATAACCACTGGCTTTGTGGGCAGTCTCAGGGAGGACACGTCTGCACGCTCCTCAAATGATTAAACTAGTGACCGAAAGTTGGGAAGTTCAAACCTCTCAGCTGCCTGATCTTGCGAAGGTGGGTGGAGGAATCTCCTCCACTTCAGCCTGCATTTTAAAGAGTTTGGGAACCTGGGAGGGGGGGGGGACTCTGCACACCCTGGCCATTTCAAAACGCTGAAGTGGTAAGGGTGTGTAGAATATCGTTTTAACCCCTTAATGACCAGTGACGTACCATGTACGTCCTGCCCACGGGTCTCCCTTAGGCTAAGGTCAGACTAATGCAGTATTAACGTGCGTTTAGCCGCACTAAATCAGGGCCGCGCTAGCAACAAATGACGTCCAATGCCGGGCAGCATACGAAGAACGGCCGCGCAACGCAAGTGGCAAACAAACGCATTTTTTCGAGAACTTCAAACTGCTAGTACTGACGTACATAGTGCGCTGCGGCTGCATAGCGGCGTGTGTGCGTGATTAGGAGACGTCAAACACTGCTAATGTCCGGCCTACATAACGTCCAGACGCAAAAAGTGTTTTATTGATGATCCGTACAAAATCACGGATGAAGAAATGCGCATCGTATGACCGCTATCGCGTATTCCGTGAAAAAATGCGTCCATTCATTGGAACGCACTTTTTCACGGACAACGCGAAAAAAAAGGTTGTCTGACCCTAGCCTTAGACCCGCTGTAACGGTGCGCTAATGGCGCTACCCTGGAGTAGCATTTCTTTGGATTCTTTAGGACAGATTCATGAACACAGACAGCAGGAAAGGCTGTAGTACCTTGATTCCCACACCAGGGAGGTACTACAAGAAACCTAATTATCACCTCAGCTCCAAATGGCTTCGTGGCCAGGGGGTCGCTGGGTGGAAACACATTAACTATCTGTGTCCTGACACATAGACATGACGTGATACAAAACCATGAACAAGATTGTTGATGCAAGACTTATTTTAGAGACATACAGAGCGGGAACACTTGTGTTCATTAGCCTGCAGGGAAGGCCTACAATCTATGATTGGATATACTGTATGAACTCAGCTATACAGAGGGGGAACAGTACACACAGTTCAATAGCCTGCAGGCAGGCCTAGGACCTGTGATAGGCTTCTGTATAGCAACCAAGGAAACATATACTAGACAGGAAACAAGACAGTAAATGAATTTTGCAACAAACAGGACAGGACTTAAATCTAGAAACTATGAACACTGATCTAGAAACAAAACTGGATGCCTTGAGATAAGGCCTTGAAACCAGACAGACAAAACAGACATGAAAACATGAACCAGAAAAACCAGACTATAAACTCAAAAGCATAAACTTAGCTAAACAGAGGGGAACACACCGTTCAATAGCATGCAGGCAGGCCTACTATCAACGATAGGCTTCTGTATAGCAGCTAAGGAAACCAATACATAAACTGGGAACTCAGGAACATAAACTAGAAAGTAATATACATGAACTAGAAATAACCAGGACAAGAACTAGACAGATAACATAAACCATACGGCAAAACCATAATCTTGAATCTGACACACACTCAGGCAAAAGTACAAATAGGGATAATGCGAGAGAATGGTCGATAGGGATAGCCAGGTCAAAACGTATACAGGTCCTCAGTCAGAAACAGGTCAATAACAGATCAGACTGAATGAGATTAGCAATAAAGCAGGCGATGCAGGAACTAGACTCCACTCCAATTTATTCCCACAACAGTTCAAGGAGCAGCTCCTCTCAGCCTCTTTTAAAGGCTGATGGCTCCTTGCACTTATGCTTAGCTCCGCCCCCTCAGATGCCGTTTTGCCAGCTCTTACTACTGGCAACAGGCTAGCCAGCGATGCCACCTGGCGCCCTGACCCCCCCAGGAAGTGCTGCGGGGGCCAAGGATGTAACACCCGCACACTTACATAGTACATCAGCGGCTCCTAACCTCCCTCCCGCCCGATACTTACCTCCCTCGCTGGCTCCAACGGAGTTCTGGCAGGGAGGAAGCCTGCCCCTCTGTTTTAGAGGGGCCGGCGGGCACGATGACGTCACCACGCTGCGTGGCGACGTCATCAGCAGGCGCCCCCGCGCCTGCATTGAAAACCAGGAAGTGGAGGGGGTGCTCCTTTGGAGCCCTCTAGCTCTCCAACTATGGCACCTAGAAACATGCTTTTTACACCGCTAGAAAGGGAAAAGTCTCCCCTTTTCAGCAGTGTATAAAGTTAACAGTTTTGCTGCCGGATTGCGACTCAGCGCCAATTTGCGCTGAATCCCGATTTAAACCTGGAGGTGGCTTACAGCATGGATGTCAGCCAAGCCTCCAGGTCACCCCCCACCCACTAACATCCCCACCATATGTGTGAGGATATCAGTGGGCCAGTTAACCCCCTAGCTGTCAAGGGGAGATAGGCAGATCCTTTGGCAGCTAGAGGGCCATGTTGGACATCATTGGAAAGGCCTGATCATGGCCTTTCCAATGATACCAAACATGACTAGGCTTGGTGTAAAAAAAAAAAAAGCTTCAAAAATATATATTTTTCTTTTGTCTGGGGGGGTTTAGTTAAATAGGACCTAGGCTGTCATCTAAAAATAATGAGCATAAAACAGTCCGAATGAGTTCAGCGCACATAGGTGAACTGGCTCAGCAGTGAAGGGGTTAAAAAGCAAAATCATGTAAAAATTGGGTATTTCTATTCTTGGGACAAAATTTTGAAACTATTTAGCCGGGGTCTTTTTTGGTGGTTGTAGATTTTGGGGATTAAATTACGAAAAAGTGTGTTTTTACTATTTTTTCATCATATTTCATATTTTTTTATAGTAAATTATAGGATATGATGGAAATAATGGTATTTTTAGAAAGTCCATTTAATGGTGGGAAAAATGGTGTATAATATATGTGGGTTGCATAAACGAGTAAGAGGAAGATTTGACCTTAACAGGAACAGCACAGAAACGTAAAAACAGCAGCGGTCACTAAAGGACGGATTTGTGTAAAACCGCCCGGTCACTAAGGGGTTAAATTGTTCAATCTAAAACCTACTGTTTTTAAGACAAATCAAAGTGAGAGGACGGACAAATACGTATCTGGCGGCGCGATGGCAGTCGCTCTTGGATCGTATGCTGGTTCTCTTATGATGTACCGTCCACAAGGAAAGAGCCCTGACGCTGGCTCTAAGCGGGTCAGCGCGTTTGGGTCCTTTATTCCTGTATCAAGAAAGGCGACCCACAGCCTTCAAGAAAAATTTGAATATCAAATGTTGCCCATACCAGTTCAAATATAATGTTTCTACGGATTAAGGGTACATGGAAGAATATTTGGAGTTGTTTCCGTCCTGTCTTGTTGCCATTGCAGCCCGGAGGATCTGTCCCGGCTGTTAAGGGGGACGCAGGACACCTGGGGCTGCGTACCCCGACCCGAACCTTAAGGTGACACGCAAGTCCGGTTAGAACGCATGCGCAAAATGGCGGACATTCACTTTGGAACGCAAGCGCTGGAAATACGCATGCGCAAAATGGCGGACCCGCGGAAAAAATCGGAACAGCACAATTCGAGGCGTGAACTGCACGCCGGATGTAGCTATGCACACTTGGGGACAATTACATCTAAAGTTTGTAAGGTTATATATATAAACTTTTAACCATTATCTGTAAACCAACTGAGGAAGCCGCGGTACGTGGCAAAACGCGTCTGGTTACCTGGCTGTGCCAGGTTGATTTCTTTTTATTTGTTTTTATGTTTTAATAAAACTCAACCATTTGCACCAGTCCCGGTGTGTTGCTGAATCCAGAGGGTTTCTATGGGCTTGACCTTTAACAAGTCCACAGGCATCTTATCCCAGAGCTTGGCTAAAAGCTCCAACACATGTGAGTTTAATCTCCATATAAACACTTCCATCATACTTTCAGTAGACCTGCACAAGGAAGTCTCTTTTTTGTTTTATGTCTTCTCATATACCGAGATTGGAAGAAGATTCCCGTTCTTGAAGGCTGTGGGTCGCCTTTCTTGATACAGGAATAAAGGACCCAAACGCGCTGACCCGCTTAGAGCCAGCGTCAGGGCTCCTTCCTTGTGGTCGGTACATCATAAGAGAACCATCATACCAGGCTCCAGTGTCATTTAAGTGGCATTCTTAAGTGGACATCCAGAGTTGATTCCTGGAGTTGCGGGACTGGAGGAAGGAACTGCAAGGCCCACTTTCTACTCTGGTAAACTCACGTCTATATCATGCTTTCTCTCACGCTTCTACTCTTTACTTCTACCTTTCTCCTTAAATGGAACTCCTGCCCCTCTACCACCGACCCCTATACTATCTGCATCTCTCCCTCCCTCCTCTCGTCCCACATGATGGCCTCGCATGAGCTCCTTTGTTTCCTCAGAACATGGTCTCCCTCTAACTCTCGTGCTGCCAATCACTCCCACAAATCCCATTCCCACCTTCTCTTTCTCACCTTCCTGCTGTTACTATATTCAGGTGACATATCCCCTAACCCTGGCCCAACAACACATCCAATACTTCCCTCTCATCCTATCTCCATCGCACATAAATCACCTCCCTGCAAGCCCAGCAACCTCATTCCCATAATCCCTCAGCGCCTGTCCTCTTTCTCCTGCGCCCTCTGGAACGCTCGCTCTGTGTGCAACAAACTCACAGCAATCCATGACTCTTTTCCTTTCAAACTCCTTCAACCTCCTAGCTTTAACTGAAACCTGGCTAACTCCCTCTGACACGGCCTCCGTGCTGCTCTCTCACATGGCGGTCCTACACTTGAGCCATACCCCCAGACCGGGTGAGAGAAATGGTGGCGGGGTCGGAATCCTGCTCTCTCCCACCTGCACCTACCAGCATCTCCCTCCACCCCCATCCCTCTCCTTCTCCTCCTTCGAGGCACACTGCATCCGCCTGTTCTCTCCTCTGGCCTCAGGGTGGCAGTCATCTACCGCCCACCGGGACCAACCTCCCAGTTCTTTGACCACTTTGCTACCTGGCTTTCTCACTTTCTGTCTTCTAATCTTCCATGCCTAATTCTCGGGGACTTCAACATTCCCATTGACGATCCTTCCCCCCTGCTGCCTCCAAACTTCTTTCACTCACGTCCTCCCTTGGACTCTCACAATACTCCCTCCTCCCTACCCACCGCAATGGTCACGCTATTGACCTTGTCTTTTCCAACCTCTGCTCCATTTCTGAGTTCAACTGTCGCCCTTTCCCCATCTCTGACCACCACCTTCTCTCTTTCAACCTATCTGGACTGCCTAAACACCCTGCTCCCCCACCCCGCACACAAACTCGCAGAAATCTACAGGCTGTGGACCCCCATCAATTCTCCAACCTACTTCACCACCTCCCTCATACCTCATCCTTCACCTGCCCTGATGCTGCCACTAATCACTACAACACGACGCTTATCTCTGCTCTAGACACTCTTGCTCCTCTTCGACTCTGTAAGGCCCCACGCCGCCAGCTTCAGCCCTGGCACACCCTCCAGACTCGCTACCTGCAAAGATGCTCCCGCACCGCAGAGCGTGCCTGGAGGAAATCCCGCTCTGAAGCTGATTTTGTTCACTTCAAATTTATTCTCCGGTCATACACCTCTTCCCTCCACTTGGCCAAACAATCCTTCTTCTCATCTCTATATTACACTGTCCTCCAACCCTAAACGGCTCTGGTCCACCTTCAACACCCTCCTTTACCCACCTGCACCTCCCCCCTCAGCTGCCTTCAGCGCTCAAGACCTGGCAGACTACTTCCTCAGTAAAACTTTAACTATCAGAAGCAACATCCCAACACAAGATAGTTATCTGCCACCTCCACTCCCACAGGTCCCATCTGCCACCCTCTGCCGCTTCCTCCCAGCCACTGAGGAGGAAGTCAATTCCTTATTGTTCTCCTCACATCTCACTACATGCCCGCTCGACCCCATTCCCTCACATCTAATTCCTCCCCTCTCCTCCTCCCTCACCCCTGCTCTCACACACATCTTCAACCTATCTCTCTCCACTGGCTCCTTTCCATCCGCCTTCAAACACGCGCTAGTTACCCCTTTACTAAAGAAACCATCCCTAGATCCCAACTCTCCATCCAACTACCGTCCTGTATCCCTGCTTCCCTTTACCTCTAAGCTCTTAGAAAAACTAGTCTTCAACTGCCTCTCCCTCTTCCTGTCCTCCAATTCCTTACTTGACCCCCTGCAATCTGGCTTCCGTCCCCTACACTCAACTGAAACTGCCCTCACCAAAGTCACCAACGACCTCCTAACTGCTAAAAACACGGCCACTATTCTATTCTCATCCTGCTTGACCTCTCGGCTGCTTTTGACACTGTTGACCACCCCCTCCTTCTACAGACCCTCAACTCTCTGGGTCTCGGGGACACTGCACTTGCTTGGGTTGACTCCTATTTATCCAACAGGTCCTTCTGTGTGTCCTTTGCTGGTAACTCCTCCTCTTCATTGCCTCTATCTGTTGGTGTACCTCAAGGCTCTGTCCTTGGTCCGCTGCTCTTTCCATCTACACCTCCTCCCTGGGCAAAATCATCAACAGCTTTGGCTTTAATTACCACCTCTATGCTGATGACACTCAGATCTACCTCTCTACCCCTGATCTCTCTCCCCCTCTCCTTTCAAAAGTCAGTGACTGTTTATCTGGCATCTCCTCCTGGATGGCCTCCCACCACCTAAAGATCAACATGTCAAAGACTGAGCTCCTACTTATTCCTCCCTCTAATGCCTCCCCACCTCCTGACTTCTCTATCACGGTGGAGGGTATCACCATCTCCCCATCAAACCAAGTTCGCTGTCTTGGAGTTACACTTGACTCTGCTCTTTCCTTCATCCCCCACATTAAGTCTCTTTCCTCCTCCTGCCGATACCAACTGTGTAATATTTACAGAATTCGGCCATTTCTTACCGCTGTCGCCACAAAACATCTCATACACGCCCTGGTAATCTCCCGACTCGACTATTGCAATAATCTCTTATCTGGCCTCCCTCTGTCCCACCTCTCCCCCCTACAATCCATCCTGAACGTCTCCGCCAGGCTAATTCACCTCACCCGCCGCTCTGTCTCTGCCGCTCCCCTCTGCGAGTCCCTTCACTGGCTCCCCATCCACTGCAGAATTAAGTTCAAAATCCTTATCCTTACCTACAAAACCCTCACTAACTCAGGTCCCCACTACCTGTCCTCACTAAATCACCAAATACACCCCAGCCCGCTCCCTAAGGTCAAACAGTGACCTGCGCCTAGCTTCTCCCCGCATCACCTCTTCCCGTGATAGACTGCAGGATTTCTCACGCGCAGCCCCCACTCTCTGGAACGCTCTCCCTCGTACTGTCAGACTTTCCCCTAACTTCTCTTCCTTCAAACGCTCCCTTAAAACATTCCTATTTAGGGAAGCCTACCACCCAACTCACTGACGCAACCATCAATCACTCTCACCTTACAGTCCTCTCCTCCTGTTTCCAACGCCAACCCTCCCAGATTGTGAGTTCCTACGGGAATAGGGCCCTCATCTCCTCCTGTACTGTTTGTCAATTGTTGTTCAATATATTGTAACCCTGTCTATACTGTGTTTATTGTACAGCGCTGCGGAATATGCTGGCGCTTTATAAATAAAGAATAATAATAATAATAATAATAAAATCATACGATCCAAGAGCGACTGCCATCGCGCCGCCAGATACGTATTTGTCTATCTTTGCACACTGGTTTGGGGGAAACCACGGATTGCTGGCTGGCTTTGGAGAGTTGGTGGCGGTACAGGCAGGGGGGCCTACCACTTTGTTTGCATATAAAAGTGAGAGGACGGCTTGAAACACGGCTGGAAAATGTATTAGGAACAAAATATAGCATACATTGAGCTCGCTGCCATAATCCACATCATATGCCAGAGTATACCACAGTATTCCTGGGCCACATGGAAACAAATGCAGAGTAGGGGAATAATCAAACTGGCTATAGCATTTCTGGCAAATTCGGTATTGAAAAGCTTAGTACCTTCCCTCCAGGTCGAGTGCCTCTTTAATATATTTAATAAATAAGGGGCCCTATTACATTCTTCGCTCAATTTCGCTTGCGCACAGCAAAATGCGTAATCGCGCGAAAATTAACGGGGTATTACAATCCTCGCACAATTTTTTCATCCGTCAAAAAATAATGTTCGTAAAACCGACGCGCAAAATGGTAGAAAAATAGGCGCGCAGTAACGTTGCGCGCAGAAATCTTTGTGCGGACAGTTTATTGTTTTTTTTTAAAGACCATTCTTTCCATGGCCGCTAGATGGCAGCAGAAAGCAATGTATGTAAGCTATGTATGAAAAACCACAGTCACTAATATGTTGTATTTGCACTACAAAACCAATTTAATCAAGAATGGAACTTAATATGTTAATCTCACAGTGATATACAACTGTGAGTCTCCTCTGCAGAGCCTGAGGATCTGGCCACTAGGAATGGCCGGACTGTTACTCAGAATAAACACGATGTTTATGAATCATAGAAGTTTCTTTTTATTCTTCTCACTCCAGTGTTCCCTTCTCCACACAGCATACAAAACAACAGACACCTCAGCACTTCCTGTCAGCTGTAATAACCCTAGCAGAGGAGTCTAGTCCTTTATTTCTTTTGTCTCTAGAAGTTCTCTTATGCTGCTTAGTTCCAGACAAAGACGTTTTTCAGTGACTTATTTTGTGGATTTGAGGGCATCAAACAAAGAGTGGTTGTCAGTCACACAAACTAATGGCGGAGCATTTAACTTGGCATTTTCCACAGTGAGTTCAGAAAAGAGTGTGGCAAGAAAAATCGCATTATCGATACCATCAGATAGGGCCAAGGTTTCCCCTGCCAGAGTACTTCTTACCACACGCCTAATTTTCTTAGAATGCCAGTAGAGAGGTGAAAACTTCTCTTCTTCACCTAGAAGACCAATCAATGTACCTCCTAGTGTACCTCCATCAGGAAGATTTCCAAAAGAAGCATCACTGAAAACAATAAAGTTCAGGTTGTCATTTCTTCCTAAGTGTTGAAACTTTAAAGTAACCTTCTCGGATTTAAGTTTACTAAGGACCTTATTTGTCTCATGAATAGACTGAACTGTGGCATATTTTATGTTTGTAGCTAAGCTACTAGCATCAGACATAATGTCTGGATGGGTTAGTTTTGCAACCTACAGGAACTGTCCTATCTTTGACCGAAGTTGTCCTCTTTCAGTCTCGTTGAGAGGGGCATCTCTTTGTACAGGACGTGTTGCATGTAAGGGAATATACTGCAGGTTATCAATGTAGCTGTGCTGATGTACATGAACCACACCTTTAATAATAACAAAGTTCATACCAACATAGCAGAAATTTCCATGTTCCTCGCGTCCAACATAGAATGCAGACTTTAATATAGGGATGACAGTTGTCAGAAAGTATTGTGAACCAGCCCAAAGGAAACTGTCAACATGACACGCAAGTAATCCAATGACTTTACACTGGTCATCCATCCAGTAAAATACCGCTGGGTCAACTTGAGACATTTTTCCACCGGTCTTCAGCATTATTTCTTTCACTTTATTGTACCAGTATAATGATGCATCTGCAAGGCCATAAATACACTTGTTTAATTTCCACAAGACATTTTCTTTTCCTGCCTAAAGAGGAGGCTTAACATAAATTTCCCTAGACAACTGCATACCCTGTAAGAAAGCAGATTTGATATCCATAGAATTTATTTGCCACTGGTTTTGACAAATTACAGTCAGTAATAGCCTAAGAGATTCAGCAGCGCAGGTTGGTGAGTCTTTTTGTAATTCCTGAACACAAAACCCTTCAAACCCTCTGGCTACAAGTCGTGCTTTGGGCACAATACCCTTGTGGGTTTCTTTGAGACTACAGACCCATCTGGTAGAAATGCAATTTTGACCGGCATCAGGAACTTCCTCAAACACATTGTTTTCATACCAACTTCTAATTTCATCTTGTTTGGCTGTATTAAATGAAATGTCTTTAGTTATGTACACATCGGTTTCCTGATCAGGCAAATCCACGGTAAGATTATCAACTTCTGATAAATCTACTGCCTCCTTTTGTCCTTCACTATCATCATGCTCAATATTTTGCAGATTAAACCAGTTTTTGTATTTTCCAGAAACTTTACCAGCTCTGCTTAGAACCTTAGCTTTCTGTGGACCACCATCACCACCATCTCGTTTAGTAAATGTAATAATCTGTCCTGGTGTTATTTTTACACCTGTTTCAGTTTGTGTTACACTAGGATGAATCATTGGTTCTGTGTCAGTTTGTGGCCAATCCACTTCTTCAGTATTAACCTCTGTTTCATTGTCGTGGTCTGATTCCGTTTCGTTTTCTTTCTGGCTATCGATTTGCACAGTATTATCATCCTGATGTCCTTGTGTATTAATTTTAGAAAGCCTGGATTGGTGTACACTAACCAGAATTCCGCCATGTCTCACAAATACAATAGCTCCATCTTGACCAATAATGACTCCTGGTCCCTTCCATTCAGGGGAGTCTACTCGTTTGTAATATACCTTGTCACCTGTCACATACATATCATCTGTAGGTCTGAGCTGTTTACACAGGGCTCTTCTGATTCTCTATGAGCATTCTGCTTCAGTAAATGCTTTTCTGGAGGCATGCAAGGCAGAAATATGTTCTCCTACTTTAGCACTTCTGGTAGTACCTTCTAGAGCAGGTTGTTTATCAGTCAGTACAGAAGGAAGATTAGGATTCTGTCCAAATACAAGTTGATACGGGCTGTATTCATGAACATTCAGCATACTGTTCTTAGCCATGAGTGCCCAGTCAAGGGCAGTGTGCCAACTACATCCTTTCTTTCTTTTGACCTTTTGAATGATTTCAGTAAGCGTTTGGTTGTGTCTTTCTAGTAGTCCATTGCTCCAGGGACTATACCCTGCTGTTGTTTTGGACTCAATATTGCAGTTTTCAGCCACATCTCTGATCCTCATTATTGAACTCTCCACCATTGTCACTGTATAACTTTTGAGGGGCACCATGAACACTAATCCAAGTGTGGATAAAGGAATTGACAATTTCAGACGACTTTTTTGTTTTAACAATATTTCCTGCACTAAAACGCATGAAGTGGTCAATTATATGAAGATACCAGACACCTGGTTCCAGTTCATGCAAATCCATCGCTACTGTTTCATTATATTCTGAAGCTAAGGGTAACCCTACCGCAGGCTTTGGCTTTGGTTTCTTAAATTTTTGACAAACTTCACAGTCATTTACTATTTGGTGCAGAATAGTAAAACATTTTTTATCCTTATTCCCTGAACTTAGAATGAGTCCCTGTAGCCGTTCTGCCGACGCGTGTCCAAATTGTTTGTGGAGTTTCAGAAGAACTTTAGATTTTTTTTTTTAAGACATTTGTGCTGTGACCGTTAAGATTTCTTCGTCTGCAAAGTCTCTTAGATTTTCTGTGTCTCTGATATTAACACAGTAATGCCCAGAACTAGTAAACTCAAGAGGAATAGATTGTTGGAACATTACAGCACTGTCCTTTTTCATGTCCAGAATGGTCCCTGCCTTTTTTAGGGATGCTTTAGGCTAGGGTCAGACGAAAGCATTTTTACACGCGAACGTAAAAAAAGTGCGACCGAACGAATTGACGTATTTTTTCACGGAATTCGCGAAAACGGTCATACGATGCGCATTTGCGTGCGTGATTTTTTACGGATCCAAACCAGGAAACTTTGGGTGTCTGGACGTTATGTTGGCCAGACATGAGCAGCGTCTGATGTCTCCTAATCACGCACACACGCCGCTATGCCGCAGCTGCGCACTCTGTACGTCCGTACTAGCGGTTCGGCGTTCTCGAAAAAATGCGTTCGTTTTCCACTTGCGTTGCGCGGCCGGACTTTCGTGCGACCGTACTTCGTATATTGGCCGTCATTGCCCGTCATTTGCTGCTAGTGCGGCCATAATTATGTGCGCCAGAACGCACGTTAAAAGTGCACTGGTCTGACCCTAGCCTTACTCAGCAGGAGAGGAATGTCAGCTTTTACAACTTCAGTTTAAATTTTGCATTTTGTCAGGCCTATTTTAGCCAGTAGTTTTAAACTCCTTGTGGAATACACCAGATTCCCATCTCCGAACCGAAATTGTCTGCAACTGGGACTTTCTGTCAGCAGTAACTTGTTCACTTGATCTGCAGTGAGGCCATCGATATAATCGTCTAACCATTTCTCACCACACACAGTGCAGGTGCATGCAGTGTCAATGATTGCTGATCCTAAGGATTCAGTCATGAATATCTCTGAGTCAGACATAGAAGCTTTAGTAATTAATGTTACATTCCTCAACGTTTGCATCTTCAGTTAGTTTTACTTGATCATATTTTTTATGAGGACAGTCTTTAGCCCAGTGGAAAGTACTTTGACAAATAGCGCTTGTGGAACGCCTGCCGTATTTATCCAGTGGATTGGTGCCTGGTAATGGCTGTTTTAATCACCCATATCGCAGCGCAGCATTCCTTCTCTCTCTACCATGTGATTGGTGTTCTGTAAAAAATGCCATATTGTCTTGGTTCACTTGTATTCTATATGATGAAGCTGTTATTTTCCTGCCTAAAATCCTTTTTAAAGCTGCTTTCATGGAGGTAAACTTCAACTCAGTGCAAGCTGTTAATGCTAGCTGTCTGTTTTTTTCATCGAGACAAGCCGTGTCTAGGAGTTTAAAAGCCAGTATAGCATCAGGCAGCACCATATCATACTTTTTCATCCGATTATATCGCTGTTCAAAATCAATTATATAGTCTGCCATAGAAACAGAGCTATCCTTTGTTATACTGTCAAAGTTAGAATAGGTTCATAGGCCCGATCCTTTTCCTCTCTCAGAAACACACTATCCAGCCTCCTCATTAACGTTTCCATACCAGTTTCGCTGTCCAAGTCCTCCGCAGAAATTTCCATTGCCATTTCACGAGCTCTCCCTTCAAGCCCCAAAGCAACAGGAAGGGCCTGCTTCTTCTTGTCAAGGTCTGTGACCCGCATCCAGATACTAACTTCATTTTTCCAGCTTTCATATGGCCTGGCTTCATCAAATTTCGGTGGAACTTTATAATTGGAAACCATCCTCTGCTACCAATGTTACTCAGAATAAACACAACGTTTATGAATCATAGAAGTTTATTTTTTATTCTTCTCACTCCAGTGTTCCCTTCTCCACACAGCATACAAATCAACAGACACCTCAGCACTTCCTGTCAGCCATAATAACCCTAGCAGAGGAGCCTAGTACCGTAATGAACATAGTAAAAGGGAATTAACATGTTAACAGGACAATTTAAATGATTTATAAATGTCCAGCAATTGCAGAACATCTACAACGACAAAATATACAGTGGTCCTCATTTAGTTTAGAAAAACATTCCTGCGCAACATGAATATAATATTTACAATAGAGGATTTAAACAGTATGAAAAAAATATTTACGCCATAAAATAAACTGCATATAGTGTCAGCTCTGCGGTGAACACCAGCCGGATAGAATATATTTCATACTTCAAAGGCAGTTTAGTCAAATAACAACATCAGTACTTGGTGTGTTGATAAAACAGTAAGTATATGTTTGTATAGTGTGTAAAATATATAACCTGAATGGTGCAAACAATGCGTTCTGGGGTCCTGGGATCTGGCATGTATATAGGAGAAGATAAACAATAATAGTGTGATACCATAAATTACAATTGGTGTAACAATACAAATAATCTCCCACTCACAAATCTAGAGCCTTATCACTGGCTCTAAGTGGGTCCAGGCATGTAGGTAAATTGTCTTCCAACTTCTCAGGTGACCCCCACCTTATTTGAGCTGTTTTAACCAGGATCATGTAGTGGAAGACAGAAAAAAGAGAAACACTCCTTGCGCAGATCTGTGAGAATTACAACGTGATGAATTTGAGATTTTGTACTCACATTTCCTCTCCAGAATAAGCGCCCATGGGTATTTTTAGGTGTCAGGAAACCCAGAGGAAAACCACTTAGTATCCAAAAAGATGGCACAGCTATAACAGGAGCAAGAATTCAAAAGAAATAAAATTTATTAAAAACAATAACTTCAGAACGCGTTTCGCCGCATGAAATCGCAGCTTCATCAGCTTATACCAGTTGTATATTACTGTGTGATTAACATATTAAGTGCCATTCTTGATTAAATTGGGTTAATGCAATAGAGCAGTGATTGTATTGTATTAGTGACTGTGGTTAATTTTTATCATACTATCTAAATCGTTCCTTTAACACTATACCCCTGCCGAACGGAATTTATCCTAAACTAAACGGGGATTACTACAATTCACATTGTTGTAATGCTCTACAGTTGCCTGACACTTACAGGGTTATTCAGAGAGAAGTGAAAAGCAGGAGAATGACTGGAGAATGGAAAATTCTTGGTCAAAATGGCCGATTTGGAAAGTGAGATAAATGGGAGAATTTTTCTGGTTTGGATATTTTGACCTAGAATTTTCCATTCTCCAGTCATTCTCCTGCTAATAGAAACAAAATTAGTGTAGCGCTCCCATACCCCACAGATGGTATATGCACAATTCTCAAATATCTCACAAATAGTCTTATGGGATTTTTTTCGGAAGGATTTTTTTCTTTCCTTCCAAATCTTTATAAGTGGAGTGCAGCACGCCAAAATATCATCTGAAGTTCCTCTGTTTTTCAGACGTTGAGGATCTTCACCTTCCCATCAAATGTTCCAATCGACTCCATACATAAAGACATTAAGAAATAGGATGGTGCAGACTGTTTTTTAAAAAGTGATAAAACACATATACAGATTGCACTCACCCAGTTGGAGCCTTCGAACAGGCTCTAGGTAATCAAGCTCTAAGGTTTTATTCGTCAGCAAAACCTTTTCAAAAAAGCTCTCAAGGATTCCAATAAAGTAAGGAATAAAATTTATTTAAAATAAAATTGTTAAGACAAGCAGCTAGACGCGTTTCGCCCTATAGAATAACAGGCTTCATCAGTAGAAAATAACATACATTATACAAAAACAACCCCCACTTATATAGGGAAGGAAACTAAACTAGTTCCCTATTGATTGGAAACAAATGAGTTCCTGGTGTGCAGAACGCCTAACTTATCAGCTGTTAAAAAATAAATAAATAAATAAAATATATATATATATATATAAACTCAATATTACCACCTCCGTATTCCCATCTCCATCCGGACTCTACCTAAAATGGAAGCGGCGACCGCGCACAGCAGAGTACCAATATCTACCTCCACGGCTGGTAATATTGAGTTTATATTTTTTTTTCGTTATTTATTTATTATTATTTATTTTTTTTAACAGCTGATAAATTCGGCGTTCTGCACACCAGGAACTCATTTGTTTCCAATCAATAGGAAAATAGTTTAGTTTCCTCCCCTATATAAGTGGGGGTTGTTTTTGTATAATGTATGTTATTTTCTACTGATGAAGCCCGTTATTCTATAAGGTAAAACGCGTCTAGCTGCTTGTCTTAATTTTATTTTAAATAAATTTTATTCCTTACTTTATTGGAATCCTTGAGAGCTTTTTTGAAAAGGTTTTGCTGACGAATAAAACCTTAGAGCTTGATTACCTAGAGCCTGGTTGAAGGCTCCAACTGGGTGAGTGCAATCTGTATATGTGTTTTATCACTTTTTAAAAAACAGTCTGCACCATCCTATTTTTTAATGTCTTTAAGTATGGAGTCGATTGAAACATTTGATGGGAAGGTGAAGATCCTCAACGTCTGAAAAACAGAGGAACTTCAGATGATATTTTGGCGTGCTGCACTCCACTTATAAAGATTTGGAAGGAAAGAAAAAAATCCTTCCGAAAAAAAGGAAAAAAATCCCTTAATACTATTTGTGAGATATTTGAGAATTGTGCATATACCATCTGTGGGGTATGGGAGCGCTACACTAATATTGTTTCTAATTTCATGTTATACAGTGTCCTTGGGGATATACACTATAGCAGCCCTCAAAATTTCCACTCGCCTACTCGCATTTTGCGAGAGGAAATTAACTGCCCTCAGAGGCAACACGATAAATTACATCGTGCTGCCTGCGCTGTGTATTCCAGCGGCGGTGTTTTTTTTTTCCTGCCGTCAACGTGCTCAGGGCCAGCCAGTGTGCTTTTTTACTTTTACTCAGGACTTTGCCTGAGTCATTTTCCGGCGCGCTCCCTGGCCGCTCAGCAGCCTCTTATTTTCTCTGCCAGCTACAGCATGAAAACTGTCTCAATGCTGCAATCAAACTTGTCGGCTACATCATGGAACAGGGATGGGGAATGTCCCTGTAAGGAAAACAATTGGGGGGGTTGCAAATTATCTCTCCCGCAGCCCCATTACCAGACTTTTCTGTCTCTCTGGATTTTCTTCCTCCACGCTGCAGGATGAGGGGGCGGGGATTATCCACTTGGTAATTCATGCTGCTTCCTGCTTCACCTCATCTTCCAGGCACAGCGTGAAGGAGGATCCAGCGTGCCTCAGAGTGTGGATAATCCCCGCCCCCTCATTCTACTATTCGCGAGGTAAGGGGGGGATGAAATAAACGGCAGGGGGGGTGAAATGGAGAGAGCTGAATTGGGGGGGAGAGAGCTGAATTGGGGGGAGAGAGCTGAATTGGGGGGGAGAGAAAGCTGAATTGGGGGGAGAGCTGAATTGGGGGGAGAGAGCTGAATTGGGGGGAGAGAGAGAGCTGAATTGGGGGAGAGAGAGAGCTGAATTGGGGGGGAGAGAGAGCTGAATTGGGGGAGAGAGCTGAATTGGGGAGAGAGAGCTGAACTGGGGAGAGAGAAAGCTGAACTGGGGAGAGAGAAAGCTGAATTGGGGGAGAGAGAGTTGAATTGGGGGAGAGAGAGCTGAATTGGGGGGAGAGCTGAATTGTGGGGGATAGAGTGATGAATTGGGGGAGAGAGAGATGAATTGGGAGAGAGATGAATTGGGGAAGAGAGTTGAATTGGGGGAGAGAGGGATGAATTGGGGAGAGAGATGAATTGGGGGAGAGAGGGATGAATTGGGGGAGAGAGATGAATTGGGGGAGAGAGATGAATTGGGGAAGAGAGATGAATTGGGGAGAGAGGGATGAATTGGGGAGAGAGATGAATTGGGGAGAGAGGGATGAATTGGGGGGAGAGAGATGAATTGGGGGAGAGAGATGAATTGGGGAGAGAGGGATGAATTGGGGGAGAGAGACATGAATTGGGGGGAGAGAGATGAATTGGGGAAGAGAGATGAATTGGGGGAGAGAGGGATGAATTGGGGAGAGAGATGAATTGGGGGAGAGAGGGATGAATTGGGGGGAGAGAGATGAATTGGGGGAGAGAGATGAATTGGGGAGAGAGGGATGAATTGGGAGAGAGACATGAATTGGGGGAGAGAGATGAATTGGGGAAGAGAGATGAATTGGGGAGAGAGATGAATTGGGGAGAGAGATGAATTGGGGGAGAGAGGGATGAATTGGGGAGAGAGGGATGAATTGGGGGGAGAGAGATGAATTTGGGAGAAAGTAATTGGGGAGAGAAATTAAATAAAATAAATGGGGAGAGAGATGAATTGGAGAGAGAAATGAAATAAATGGGGAGAGAAATTAAATAAATGGGGAGAGAGATGAATTGGAGAGAGAAATTAAATAAATGGGGAGAGAAATTAAATAAATGGGGAGAGAGATGAATTGGAGAGAGAAATGAAATAAATGGGAAAAGAAATTAAATAAATGGGAGAGAGATGAATTGGAGAGAGAAATGAAATAAATGGGGAGAGAAATTAAATAAATGGGGAGAGAAATTAAATAAATGGGGAGAGAGATGAATTGGAGAGAGAAATGAAATAAATGGGGAAAGAAATGAAATAAATGGGGAGAGAGATGAATTGGAGAGAGAAGTGAAATAAATGGGGAGAGAAATGAAATAAATGGGGAGAGAGATGAATTGGAGAGAAATGAAATAAATGGGGAGAGAAATGAAATAAATGGGGAGAGAGATGAATTGGAGAGAGAAATGAAATAAATGGGGAGAGAAATGAAATAAATGGGGAGAGAGATGAATTGGAGAGAGAAATGAAATAAATGGGGAGAGAAATGAAATAAATGGGGAGAGAAATGAAGTAAATGGGGAGAGAAATGAAGTAAATGGGGAGAGAGATGAATTGGAGAGAGAAATGAAATAAATGGGGAGAGAGATGAATTGGAGAGAGAAATGAAATAAATGGGGAGAGAAATGAAATAAATGGGGAGAGAGATGAATTGGAGAGAGAAATGAAATAAATGGGGAAAGAAATGAAATAAATGGGGAGAGAGATGAATTGGAGAGAGAAATGAAATAAATGGGGAGAGAGATGAATTGGAGAGAAATTAAATAAATGGGGAGAGAAATGAAATAAATGGGGAGAGAGATGAATTGGAGAGAGAAATGAAATAAATGGAGAGAGAAATGAAATAAATGGAGAGAGAAATGAAATAAATGGAGAAATTAAATAAATGGGGAGAGAAATGAAATAAATGGGGAGAGAAATGAAATAAATGGGGAGAGAGATGAATTGGAGAGAGAAATGAAATAAATGGGGAGAGAAATGAAATAAATGGGAAGAGAGATGAATTGGAGAGAGAAATTAAATATATGGGGAGAGAGATGAATTGGAGAGAGAAATTAAATAAATGGGGAGAGATGAATTGGAGAGAGAGATTAAATAAATGGGGAGAGAAATGAAATAAATGGAGAGAGATGAATTGGAGAGAGAAATTAAATCAATGGGGAGAGAAATGAAATAAATGGGGAGAGAAATGAAACAAATGGGGAGAGAGATGAATGGAGAGAGAAATGAAATAAATGGAGAGAGAAATGAAATAAATGGGGAGATAAATAAATAAATGGGGAGATGAATTGGAGAGAGAAATTAAATAAATGGGGAGAGAGATGAATTGGAGAGAGAAATGAAATAAATGGGGAGAGAAATGAAATAAATGGAGAAATGAAATAAATGGGGAGAGAAATGAAATAAATGGGGAGAGAGATGAATTGGAGAGAGAAATGAAATAAATGGGGAGAGAAATGAAATAAATGGGGAGAGAAATGAATTGGAGAGAGAAATGAAATAAATGGGAGAGAGATGAATTGGAGAGTGAAATGAAATAAATGGGGAGAGAAATGAAATAAATGGGGAGAAAATGAGTAAATGGGGAGAGAAATGAAGTAAATGGGGAGAGAATGAATTGGAGAGAGAGAAATGAAATAAATGGGGAGAGAAATGAAATAAGGGGAGAGAGATGAATTGGAGAGAGAAAGAAATAAATGGGGAAGCAATGAAATAAATGGGGAGAGAGATGAATTGGAGAGAGAAATTAAATAATGGGGAGAGAGATGAATTGGAGAGAGAATTAAATAAATGGGGAGAGATGAATTGGAGAGAGAGATTAAATAAATGGGGAGAGAAATTAAATAAATGGAGAGAGATGAATTGGAGAGAGAAATAAATCAATGGGGAGAGAAATGAAATAAATGGGGAGAAATGAAACAAATGGGGAGAGAGATGAATTGGAGAGAGAAATGAAATAAATGGAGAGAGAAATGAAATAAATGGGGAGATAATTAAATAAATGGGGAGATGAATTGGAGAGAGAAATTAAATAAATGGGGAGAGAGATGAATTGGAGAGAGAAATGAAATAAATGGGGAGAGAATGAAATAAATGGGGAGAGAAATGAAACAAATGGGGAGAGAGATGAATTGGAGAGAGAAATGAAATAAATGGAGAGAGAAATGAAATAAATGGGGAGATAAATTAAATAAATGGGGAGATGAATTGGAGAGAGAAATTAAATAAATGGGGAGAGAGATGAATTGGAGAGAGAAATGAAATAAATGGGGAGAGAAATGAAATAAATGGAGAAATGAAATAAATGGGGAGAGAAATGAAATAAATGGGGAGAGAGATGAATTGGAGAGAGAAATGAAATAAATGGGGAGAGAAATGAAATAAATGGGGAGAGAAATGAATTGGAGAGAGAAATGAAATAAATGGGGAGAGAGATGAATTGGAGAGTGAAATGAAATAAATGGGGAGAGAAATGAAATAAATGGGGAGAGAAATGAAGTAAATGGGGAGAGAAATGAAGTAAATGGGGAGAGAGATGAATTGGAGAGAGAAATGAAATAAATGGGGAGAGAAATGAAATAAATGGGGAGAGAGATGAATTGGAGAGAGAAATGAAATAAATGGGGAAAGCAATGAAATAAATGGGGAGAGAGATGAATTGGAGAGAGAAATTAAATATATGGGGAGAGAGATGAATTGGAGAGAGAAATTAAATAAATGGGGAGAGATGAATTGGAGAGAGAGATTAAATAAATGGGGAGAGAAATTAAATAAATGGAGAGAGATGAATTGGAGAGAGAAATTAAATCAATGGGGAGAGAAATGAAATAAATGGGGAGAGAAATGAAACAAATGGGGAGAGAGATGAATTGGAGAGAGAAATGAAATAAATGGAGAGAGAAATGAAATAAATGGGGAGATAAATTAAATAATGGGGAGATGAATTGGAGAGAGAAATTAAATAAATGGGGAGAGAGATGAATTGGAGAGAGAAATGAAATAATGGGGAGAGAAATGAAATAAATGGAGAAATGAAATAAATGGGGAGAGAAATGAAATAAATGGGAGAGAGATGAATTGGAGAGAGAAATGAAATAAATGGGGAGAGAAATGAAATAAATGGGGAGAGAAATGAATTGGAGAGAGAAATTAAATAAATGGGGAGAGAGATGAATTGGAGAGTGAAATGAAATAAATGGGGAGAGAAATGAAATAAATGGGGAGAGAAATGAAGTAAATGGGGAGAGAAATGAAGTAAATGGGGAGAGAGATGAATTGGAGAGAGAAATGAAATAAATGGGGAGAGAAATGAAATAAATGGGGAGAGAGATGAATTGGAGAGAGAAATGAAATAAATGGGGAAAGCAATGAAATAAATGGGGAGAAGAGATGAATTGGAGAGAGAAATGAAATAAATGGGAGAGAGATGAATTGGAGAGAAATGAAATAAATGGGAGAGAAATAAATAAATGGAAGAGATGAATTGGAGAGAGAAATGAAATAAATGGAGAGAGAGATGAAATAAATGGAGAAATTAAATAAATGGGGAGAGAAATGAAATAAATGGGGAGAGAAATGAAATAAATGGGGAGAGAGATGAATTGGAGAGAGAAATGAAATAAATGGGGAGAGAAATGAAATAAATGGGAAGAGAGATGAATTGGAGAGAGAAATTAAATATATGGGGAGAGAGATGAATTGGAGAGAGAGATTAAATAAATGGGGAGAGAAATTAAATAAATGGAGAGAGAGGAATTGGAGAGAGAAATTAAATCAATGGGGAGAGAAATGAAATAAATGGGGAGAGAAATGAAACAAATGGGGAGAGAGATGAATTGGAGAGAGAAATGAAATAAATGGAGAGAGAAATGAAATAAATGGGGAGATAAATTAAATAAATGGGGAGATGAATTGGAGAGAGAAATGAAATAAATGGGGAGAGAGATGAATTGGAGAGAGAAATGAAATAAATGGGGATAGAAATGAAATAAATGGAGAAATGAAATAAATGGGGAGAGAAATTAAATAAATGGGGAGAGAGATGAATTGGAGAGAGAAATGAAATAAATGGGGAGAGAAATGAAATAAATGGGGAGAGAAATGAATTGGAGAGAGAAATGAAATAAATGGGGAGAGAGATGAATTGGAGAGAGAAATTAAATAAATGGGGAGAGAAATTAAATAAATGGAGAGAGATGAATTGGAGAGAGAAATGAAATCAATGGGGAGAGAAATGAAATAAATGGGGAGAGAAATTAAATAAATGGGGAGAGAGATGAATTGGAGAGAAATGAAATAAATGGGGAGAGAAATTAAATAAATGGGGAGAGAGATGAATTGGAGCGAGATATGAAATAAATGGGGAGAGAGATGAATTGGGTAAAATAAATGAATTAAAGGGAGGAAGAAATTAAAGTGGGGAGAGAAATTAATTAAAGGGAGGTCCTTGGCAGAAAAAAAGGTTCCCCACCCCTGGTGTAAACTAAGGGAAAGTAAAAAGCTGCTGAGCTGCCAGTGCACCGGAAGTGACGCCAAAATCAGTGCCGCTACTACAACTCCCGCGAGGGGCCATAATTGGTGAAGTGGAGGCATAGGCGTTTGAGGGTATGCAAAATAAATCTATAAAGAAAAATGGGTGATACAGAAGGAGCAAAAAAAGAACTGGGATGGAAGTATCGCTCACAAATATTAATGGATCCATCTGTATAAGCATCCAAGGGGGAAACCTGACTTTGGGGTCTAACCTCTAGTTATAACATGGCCTATGAATAATGAGAGTATTAGGTTACACTTGATATATCGGATGCATAAACCACAAAATAATTTGGTCCTAAAAACTGTTGGAGAGGAGTCTGTACTTCATGGATGATACTACTTATCTGGGGCTGATGCCTGAGTATTAATGTTATTTATTTTTGTAACTTTATTCTGAATAAAACCTTTAACGGTGAAATTTCATAAGATAATTTAAGGAGTGTTTAGGGGTGAAGTTTAGCGCAGGGTATGTGGGGCAACTGGTGGCGAGTAACTTTTAAGGTCTGGCTAGTAGCTTGGTACTTGAAATTTTGAGCCCTGCACTATAGTGTATTAGCGATCTGCCCCACCTGCCATTAACCTTTTGAGCGCCATTGTAACCTCTTTTTTCTGTGACATTTGTATTCTCCTGAAATTCACTTCTCTCTGAATAACCCTGTAAGAACTCGATCAAACTGTCTGGGCAGGGCGATTGATTAGAGGATTAGGATCGGCAGAGGAGGCTATAAATCACATACTTGCTCTTATATCAACCACAAAATATGCCATGCTTTATTCACATAGTATCACTTCCCTTTGAACCATCGTAAGATACATTATTCATATTTACACTTCAGCAACATTCTCCGTCTATTTAGAAACACTTATTTCTTTTTCATTCACTCCTATAAGGTGTAAAATGCTGCATCTATCATCTCCGTTAAGGATCAGCTCTGTACAAACATATAAGATTTCACTTTACCTCCCTTTATAATAAACAGAATATAATATAAGTTACATCTAAGGGTAACAATTTGTCATATTTTGTTTATTATATAATTATGTTTCTTGCCACAGACGAACCAAACCCCTCCTTCTGATTTAAACATCATTTTATTATAACTAAATACAGGGTGAGCCAGTCAAACCTGCATTTTTGAAAAGGGCGGGAGAGCCGTGAAAGTGGGCGGAGCGAGTTAGCAAGGTTACCATTGTGCCCCCCACAACTAAGCATTTCAGTCGTCATGGAGCAGTGGTCTAAACAACAACGTTCATTCGCTGTGAAAGCGTTTTACCAAAGTGGTAGTTATGCAGCCGCTCAGCGTCGTTTCCGGAAGAATTTTCAAATTAATCGAAATAAGCCAGTGCCGCCTGTTAATTCAATCAAATTGTGGGTGACAAACTTTGAAGCAATTGGTGAAACGAGAAGCAGAAGGGGTAGCAGTGCAAGATCAGTGCGAACTCCCGCGAATATTGACCGCGTGAGAGTTGCTGTGGAAAGAAGCCCTCGGAGATCGGCGCGTGGACAGAGTGCTGCGCTTGGCATGGCAAACATGAGCGTCCGAAGAATCTTGAGGTTAGATTTACACCATCACCCATACAAAATTCAGGTTGTTCAGGCTATGAATGAAAACGATTTTGCAGCTCGACGGCGTTTTTGTCAAACGTTGTTGGACATGTTTGATGAAAACGAGGACCTTGTTCACAACCTGTGGATGAGCGATGAGGCACATTTCCATCTCTCCCGTTTTGTGAATAAACAAACTTTCGATATTGGAGTGATGAAAACCCTCAACAACTCCATCAAACACCACTCCATTCAAGCAAGGTAACAGTTTGGTGCGCAATGTCCTCATTGGGAATCATAGGCCCGTATTTTTTTTGAAAATGACAGGGAGCAAGCAGTTACTGTGAATGCACAACGCTATTCGGAAATGTTGCATTCGTTCTTCATTCCTCATCTTCGTCAACATGGAATGAACAATGAAACCTTATTCCAGCAAGACGGTGCCAAAGTCATACAGCCCGTGTGAGCAGGAATGTTCTCAACAATGTTTTTCAAATCGGGTGATATCCCGAAATGGAGCAATTTCTTGGCCTCCCCGATCGCCCGACCTCACAGTGTGCGATTTTTTTTCTTGTGGGGGTACCTGAAGAGTAAAGTCTTTGAACAACGACCTCCAACGCTTGGGGAACTCAAGAGGAGAATCCGGTTGGAAATCGAGAGAATTCCTCAGCGTATGCTCCGTGATGCGATGGGCTGTTTCAGAAATCGCCTACAAGAATGTCTCAATCGGAAAGGACACCATCTTACTGGAGTTATTTTTAAACAGTGAATGTTGTTTCTTAAATGCTTTTTAATGTACATTAAGATAGTAACAATAAAATTTTGAAATATCCATCCGTTTATTTTTTACAGTCATTTCAAAAATGCAGGTTTGACTGGCTCACCCTGTACTAGCATACTATTGAATATTATTGGTATTTTAACGTGCCCATATACAACCAGTTTACTCTTAATCGCTCTCGAGTTTAAGAATACTTTAGGAGGCTGGAAATCCGCACAGAATTTTATACTAATATTGTTCATAAAAAACATTTAAATGAATGATGCTTAACTACACAAATCCTCTCTATGATTGTTATCAGCACAAAGAGCCTATATATTAATAATACTGTTTATTTGCACCATCTATTTCAATGATTTCTAACTGTTAAGCTTCGACTATATAACCGAGTTTAAACGAAAGTAGAATACATCGGTGTTTCATAAGGCATTTAATAGATTATCTCATTTACTTTTTTATTATTTTACAATTAATTAAGTTGCTTTGTAAGCAACTTAGACATACGAAGATCCATTAACCCTTTCGCTGCTGAGGCTTTTCACACCTCTGTGCTGAGGTCATTTTTACCGGTTTCACTCATCATGTTTAACCGCATTTTGAAGCCTTATTTTAATATATGACCCAGACATATTATATATTGTTCTTTCCGGCAGACTCGGCAGATTCATAATATGTCATTATTATATGTATACGTTATGTCCTGTCTGTATATTATAACAAAAAATGCAATAAAATTTTAATTTTCAATAATTTACAGTGTGTAAAGTGTTTTTTTTCATATTTTAACAGGCGATCGTTTGCGGTTATATTCTCTATGGGGTGCGCTTGTTAAAAAAATTAGAAATGGGGACTTGTTAAAAATTTTTTGGGGGAAAATTTCACTATTTTTAACAAACGCACTGCATACAAAAATTGTTAGTGCAGCATCATTCTTCACATTATAATTGAAATGGAAACAATATTGCTGCATTAACAAAACCAAAAAAAAACTTGTTTATTTTTTATTTATAATTTTTTTTAAAATATTTTTTTATTTTTAATTTTTTTAAAAACTTTTTACATGTCCAAGTTTGGTATCGTTGGAAAGGCCATGCTCTGGCCAATCCAACCATATCAAACATTAACCCCTAGCTGCCACGGATCGGGAGATAGGGGGTTCATTGGAACCCCCTATCTCCACCATTGCTGGCAGCTAGGGGTTAACTCCAGGACTGGTGTAATCGTGCTATGCAGGACTGGTGTCCTCAGGGGGAGTTCCCGGAGGCTTGGGCGACATCCAAGATGTCGGCCAGCTCCGGGAAAGGATCACTATCCGGCGCTTTTCAGCGTCGAATCGTGATCCGGCTCCCCAGGGGTTAATGACAGCCACCGTTTGGAAGGGCAGGCTGTGCCCTTACAAACGGTGCCTGGCTTAACTCAGTGCACCCCGGCGATCGGGAGGGAGAGAGGTCCGAAGGACCCCCCCCCTTTCAGGCACCTCCTCCACACACGCGGGGGGCGCCTGAATTAGATGTCATCGCGCCGCCGCAATGACATCTAATGGCCCCACCGGGGTCCCCGAGTGCTGGGCTGACATCGAGGATGTCAGCCCGCACCGGGGGGCACAGCGAATGGCCGGAATCCGGCCGATCGCTGGCCACAAAGGGAGGACGCGCTCAGCATGGAACAGCAATGCGGGTGGACACGCTGAGCGCGTCCTCCACAGTGAAAGGGTTAAATAGTACATGCTTGCACAGAGTACTTGTTTTAAGCTCCATTTATAAACAATTTGGTAACAGTTAAAATATAACCTTTATTGGTAATTTAAAAACATATATCAGATATACAAAAATATAGAAAGAAATGGTGCGTATAATGAGCTAAATTCCCACTGTGATTCAGTATTGTAACAAAATATTTGACCTTTAATGGTTAAGTTTAAGGTTCATTAAAGAAAAAGGGAGCCATCTTATACTTTAGTAAATAATTTTGTCGATTTATTAGCACAGTTCATACATTTTTACACATTTTATATATAAACAAAAAGATAATTCACTACTCTCCTCGGAGATAGTGACTAATTTTGAGAGCACTAACCAATTTGGGATTAAACCCTCTATTAATATACAGATGAAAGTTCAGAAATGAGTGGAAAAACCACTTCCAGAACTGAAATTACTGATTAGGAATAAAAATGTATTATTTTATTAATGAATAAGGAGGATATGCTGCACTCACAAGGGTCCACCAGTTGGCATGGAAGACTCCCCAATCCAGATAATCATCAAGAAAAATATATAGTAGCTGACTCCTGGCAGTGGTGTTATTAAAAAGATTTATTCCACAATGAAAAAACACCAGACAACGTTTCGACCCTTACAGGTCTTTGTCAAGTCTAAAATAACCAGTGCACCATATACATATATAAAGGTGAAATAACATAATGCAGCTGGCAAGTCAATTATACCTTAAACAGAAAAACCTGCTGTATGCCTTAAGGATGTATTACCAAGGTTCAACAGCATACAGCTTAAGTGATCTCACCACAATTGTTTAACATGATGCACATAAGTGAATATACATAAAACAAAACAAATGTATAAAAACTATCACCAAAAAATTAAATAATCCTACAACAATCATTGTATTAACTTCAATATTTATTCATTACTCTTATATATTGTTTTGTAATTATATTTTTTGGGTATACAAACTGTCTATGATGAAAGGGATATGGCTGCTTCTAAATATCCAACTCTTCCACTATAGAAATGCGGAGAGGTCAAAATCTCTATTTAAACCACCTGGTTCTATAGTATTCAAACGGTGTATCCAGTATAATTCTTTCTTTTTTAATGCTAACTCTCTATCACCACCTCGAATTGATTTATTGACTGTGTCAATTACCTGAAACCTCAGTTGTGCAATATCATGACCTAATGTGACAAAATTATTTGGTATAGGGAATTCAATTCTTTTTAAGCGAATATCTGACTTATTCTTAGTAATCCTGTGTTTGATTTTTTCTATGGTCTCTCCCACATATGCCCAACCACAGGGGCGTTTAATAAGATACACCACATATTGAGAATTACATGTGAAAAACTGTCTTACTTTAAACTTTTGGCCTGTGGCCTGAATGTGGATGGACAAATGAATCCCCCTTGATTACAACATTGCAGCAGGAGCAATTCAAACAAGGGAACCTCCCCTGTTTGGGCTTGCCAAAAAATGGTGTAGCGATACAACTGTCACGGAATTCAGCGTGCACCAATGTCTCTCTCAGGGACCGACCTCTCTTGTAGGACATCAAAGGAGGCAAGCTGAATTCCGGGACAGTGGGATACATATCTCTCAGAATATGCCAGTTTTTACACAGTATCTGTCTCAAAGCTTTGGAATGTGTCCCAAATTTCGAGACAAATGCCAGTCTATTATATTGCTTTTTCCGATGAGCCGACGTAGTTGGCTTATCTCTCACAAAAGTAAGCTTTGAAGAAGTTTAGAAGGAAAGCCTCTCTCGCTGAATCTAGTCACCATTTCTCCTAACCTTGTCTCACACAATCCTGAATCATTCACAATTCTTTTTACTCTAAGAAACTGATGCTTGGAAGTGACCGTATTAAGGTGTCTGGATGTGCACTATCAAACCTCAAAGGGGCATTTCTATCAGTTGTTTTTTTAAATAGATCTGTCACAAAGCGGTCGCCCTGTTTAATGACCATTGTATCTAGAAAACTAATAGTTTCAGTACTCGAGGTCATGGTGAAAACTATATTAGGGGACACTCCATTTAAGAATGATATAAATGTCTGAAGACAGTCATGGGGTCCCTCCCAGATGAGGAAGATGTCGTCAATATAACGATACCAACACTTCACGTGATTATTATACAACTGATTGGTATAGACGGCATCCTCCTCAAACTGGGCCATATAGATGTTGGCCTCCTTTGGAGCTACATTAGTACCCATTGACATACCACGAATCTGCATAAAGAAACTATTATCAAATACAAAAACATTATTTTCAAGTACAATTCTAAGGAGAGAGACAAGAAAACCAAGTCTACTATCATCGTATCCCAATTTTTCCAAAGCTTTCGTAAATGCTTCAATGCCTGACTGATTATCAATAGAGGTGTACAGGCTGGTGATATCGAGGCTCACAAGAATACGGTCAGGATTAGCTGGTATATGTTCCAATTTCGACAAAAAAATCATTGGAGTCCAAAATAAAAGATTTAATCTTCTGGAGATGGACAAAGGGCTCAAGACAGAATCAACGGCAGAAACAATGGGTCTACTGGGTGGTGCAGTCAAAGATTTGTGTATTTTAGGAAGAATATACAATGTAGGCACAATAGGATGTTTTTTAGTCAGAAATAATAATAATTTCTCATCAATTATCTTAGCATGTACAGCTTCCTCAACCAAAGTTGAAATTATCTCTACAATGGCATTTTTTTATTTTTTTTTTGAGAAAGGATTTTACCAGGAAGGATACATTAAGATTTCTCTTGTTTTCAAGTATGTCCTGGGTGGCGAGTATGTACTGTTAGGTGTCTTGCCAAGGACACTTACTGGAGAGGTTGCTCGCTGGGATCGAACCCATGACTCCACAGGCTCTATCCATGCAGAGCAGTGACATTACCTCTACTCCACTCAGCCGGTACTGTAATGTAGGATTACTTTCAAGTTTCTCATAAGTATTTGAATCATCTAATTGGCGTTGGATCTCTTTAAGGTAATCAGTTGTATTTAACACAACTACCGCACCCCCCTTGTCCGCAGGTTTTATAGAAATTTTGTTATTCATGCGTAAATTTCGCAACACAGTATTTTCTGCTTGAGAAAAATTGGGAGAACTCTTAGAAAAATGATGTGTTTTAAATAACTCAGCGACATCACGTTCCACTAAAGCAGTAAAGGTCTCAACTGCAGCCTCAGTTCGTTGAGGATTAAATGAGCTCTTGGCTCTCAATTCCAAAGCTGAGGAACTAAAGGTTGCAGTTGATACAGCGGGTTCATTAGACGGCTGTTGCGCAAAAAAAGCCTTTAAACGAATATTGCGAAAGAATTTATATAGATCAACTTGAATATCAAACGTATCGATCTTATCATTAGGGCAGAATGATAAACCCTTCGAAAGTACATTTGTCTCAATAGCAGACAAAGAGATATCAGACAAGTAATAGACTAAGGTCTCCGATATTTGGAGAGACCCTGACGGGGTGGAGGTTTCTTGACCAGACCTCTCCCCGATATGCCCTACGGTTGTTGACTGCTAGGAACAGCCCCTCCTGAATTGTCTCTTCTGGTGCGTGTTGCCAAAAAAGAGTCTGTACTCACACTTGAAGAAGATTGTCCATATTCATCTGAAGTATCTGTCCCTGATGCTGAACCTTCAGGAAATCGCGTCTTTGAATTGCTCCTGCTGCAATGCTGTAATCAAGGGGGATTCATTTGTCCATCCACATTCAGGCCAAAAGTTTAAAGTAAGACAGTTTTTCACATGTAATTCTCAATATGTGGTGTATCTTATTAAATGCCCCTGTGGTTGGGCATATGTGGGAGAGACCATAGAAAAAAATCAAACACAGGATTACTAAGCATAAGTCAGATATTCGCTTAAAAAGAATTGAATTCCCTATACCAAATAATTTTGTTACATTAGGTCATGATATTGCACAACTGAGGTTTCAGGTAATTGACACAGTCAATAAATCAATTCGAGGTGGTGATAGAGAGTTAGCATTAAAAAAGAAAGAATTATACTGGATACACCGTTTGAATACTATAGAACCAGGTTGTTTAAATAGAGATTTTGACCTCTCCGCATTTCTATAGTGGAAGAGTTGGATATTTAGAAGCAGCCATATCCCTTTCATCATAGACAGTTTGTATACCCAAAAAATATAATTACAAAACAATATATAAGAGTAATGAATAAATATTGAAGTTAATACAATGATTGTTGTAGGATTATTTTATTTTTTGGTGATAGTTTTTATACATTTGTTTTGTTTTATGTATATATTATTCACTTATGTGCATCATGTTAAACAATTGTGGTGAGATCACTTAAGCTGTATGCTGTTGAACCTTGGTAATACATCCTTAAGGCATACAGCAGGTTTTTCTGTTTAAGGTATAATTGACTTGCCAGCTGCATTATGTTATTTCACCTATATATATGTATATGGTGCACTGGTTATTTTAGACTTGACAAAGACCTGTAAGGGTCGAAACGTTGTCTGGTGTTTTTTCATTGTGGAATAAATCTTTTTAATAACACCACTGCCAGGAGTCAGCTACTATATATTTTTCTTGATAATTTTATTAATGGACATTTCCAAAATATAAAAAGACAATTAAAACGAGAACAAAATACATCTTTAAATATAGAAGTGCACAAAATGATTAAACAAAATGAGTGATAAATTGTGGGCTCTGTATGAGCTGCTTACGACAGGAACAGTAGAGCATACATGCTCCAGTGCATAGGAATAAATCTTGACGTATTTATGAATAGATGTATACAATGGTTAATAGGGACTTACTAGGACCATAACAGCAATTAACTGCTCAATTTGTGCACGACTTACATCATTTATTTTACTCATGAATAACCTCCCTAACTAATATAGATTTCTTCACATCGTGATAAATGGTTGCTTTTAGGAATTACTGTACATACTCGAGTATAACGCTAGATTTTGGTGACAAAAATTTACCTTAAAATTGGAGGGGTCGCGTTATATTCGAGACATCTGCATCGCATTGAAACAAAACTTGCATTGCTCGGGATCCCAAATCTCCCGGAAGTTCCGGTAGTCTCGCTGAAGTGAATGCGGGCTCCTGATGCTTGCAAACACTTCAGGAATTCTCGGATTTGGGAGAGGTGGGATCCATCATGGCCAGAGGGCACATAGAAACATAGAAAAATGTCGGCAGATAAGAACCTTTCGGCCCATCTAGTCTGCCCAATTACATGGATACTTTACCTGGATTTATCTTTTGTTTAGGATAGCCTTATGCCTATCCCATGCTTGCTTAAATTCAATTACTGTTTTGGCCTCTACCACTTCAACTGGAAGACTGTTCCATGTATCCACCACCCTCTCAGTAAAATAATGCTTTCTGATGTTACTTTTAAACCTTTGCCCCTCTAATCTAAGACTATGTCCTCTTGTTTTGCTACTTTGTTTCCTTTTAAATATACTCCCTTCCTCTACCTTGTGGATTCCTTTACGTATTTAAATGTTTCTATCATATCTCCTCTGTCTCATCTTTTTTCCAAGCTGTACATGTTAAGATCATTAAGCCTTTCCTGGTAACTTTTCTCCTTCAAGCCGTACACCATTTTAGTAGCCCTTCTCTGAACTCTCTCTAAGATGTCTATATCCTTCTGGAGATACGGTCTCCAGTACTGCACACAGTACTCCAAGTGAGGTCTCACCAGTGCTCTGTACAGTGGCATGAGCACTTCCCTTTTCCTACTGCTAATACCTCTCCCTACACAACCAAGCATTCTGCTAGCATTTCCTGCTGCTCTATTACATTGACTACTTACCCTTAGATCCTCTGAAATAATAACCCCTAAATCCCAACCCTCAGATGTTGAGGTTAGGACTGTATCAAATATTCTATATTCAGCCCTTGGGTTTTTACGTCCCAGGTGCATTATCTTGCACTTATCCACATTAAAACTCAATTGCCACAGCTCCGACCATTTTTTTAGTTTACCTAAATCATTTGTCATTTGGCTGATCCCTCCAGGAACGTCAACCCTGTTGCAAATCTTTGTGTCATCAGCAAAAAGACATACTTCTCCATTAATACCTTCTGCAATATCACTAATAAAAATATTAAAGAGAATGGGTCCAAGTACTGACCCCTGAGGTACCCCACTGGTAACAAGACCTTGCGCCGAATAAACTCCATTTACCACAACCCTCTGGCACGCTCGGGTTAAGCCAATCATTCACCCCTCTCGCCTCCACCGGCCTTCTAATCACTAGTAAAGAAAATGGGTGGCCGGCGGCTTCATACTTAGCAACAACTGCAATCATTCTAGAGCAGAGCACCCTGACCTGAGGGGTAACCTGACTGTGTTGAGAGAATCTGGAAGGATTTTAATGGTTTACCGGTACAGTAACATTTTGTTCCTCGCGTTATATTCGAGTCCTGATTATTCTCTCATTTCCATAATGAAGCTCTATCCATCGCGTTATATTCGGGTCGCGTTATACTCGGGTATCTATGGTAATCCTTTATTTATTCTAGCAAACCTTGCACCGATTGATGAGAAACATAGTTTCAACAGGGACTCATTAAACCATTGTTTCTAAAACTGGTGGATGGCAATATAGCCGGTTACACCTCTTTGTTTAACTCTTGAATAATCCCCCTTAATGAATATGGATATTCTTCTATTGTGATACAGGTTACCTCTTGGAATTCGTCCTTTATTTACTTTAACAACTACTGTATCTATTACTAAGGAACATCGACTATCCCTGTATCTTTAATTAATTATTTACTTACTTAATTTGCATATTGTAAAATTGGGGCATATTTAATCCTCTATTCACTAGCCTTTGTGTTATCTGATAGGAATTGTACCCATCCATGTCACTATAGCTAATTATATTATGTTTAAGAATGACATTTGTTGAGTTTATGATCAGAGTCTTCCTTATCTATTTGGCATGATTCTATCTAATCACTGATCTTTATCCCAAGGATTACACTCTATTTCAATCAACCATTGAACAATTATAATATGCTCTTTTCACACTGTGAGTATTAACACTCTGCTAGGTGGTTTCTATATACTGCCATTTTACCAAGTTGAAATCATCTAAACTTCAGTGTATACATCTATTCATAGATACCCCAAGATTTATTCCTATGCACTGGAGCATGTATGCTCTACTGTTCCTGTCGTAAGCAGCTCATACAGAGCCCACAATTTATCACTCATTTTGTTTAATCATTTTGTGCACTTCTATATTTAAAGATGTATTTTGTTCTCGTTTTAATTGTCTTTTTGTATTTTGGAAATGTCCATTAATAAAATTATTAGACATGTGCACAGCACAAAATTTCGTTTTGAACTAATGGATTAGTCCTAAAATGCAATTTATTTAGTTACTAAAGAAATTCGTTTTCAGTTATTTAGTATGAAAACTAATTTCATTCATCCGAAAACCAATGGATACAATTACTATTGTAGTGGCTCCTCAGAGGGCTGAGATCGCTGCTTGTTACAGTATCTCTCATTCTCAGCACAATGTGGGCCATATTACATAGTTGGTGCCAACATAACCAGAGCTGTTGTAAACTTCCCAGAGCCATTAGAGCCTATGGAGGTTTTCAGTTTACAACAGCTCTGGTAAGTTAGCACCAACATTGTAATACTGCCCCGTGTCAGGCAAAGCTGTTACAGTTACTGACTGTTCGCTGCTCATCACAGCGCTCAGAGTTTCAGTAAAGCTAGTAAATAATATTTTTATGTATAAGAGGTTAGAACAATATTATTTCCTTGTTTTACTGAAACTCTGAGCGCTGTTACAGTCAGTTACTGTAACAACTGAGCCTGATACATTGTACTGAGAGATAATGTAACAAGCAGCCGATCTCAGCGCTCACAGCCACAGGATTTAAAGGGCTGAAAAAAAGGATCCTCTCTGTATAATGTTTAGAACATCCTCCTACATTAATTATACCCCTGTCTGTATAATGTATACAACATCCACCTGCATTAATTAATACCCCTCTCTGTATAATATATAGAACATCCTCCTCAATTTATACCTTTCTCTTTATAATGTATATAACATCCTCCTGCATTAATACCCCTCTCTGTATAATGTATAGAACATCCTCCTGCATTAATTAATGCCCCTATCTGTATAGAACATCCTACTGCATTGGCATGTGGAGGGTGCAGAACTTCGGATGTTGCGCTCTTCATTGCTGGTCTCCTTCACTCATCAATGTAATTTCACAAAAAGGACTGAAACTAAAATGTAGTGCATTTTATTTTAGTTTCTTTCGTTTTTTGTACTGAGCAGTTTCGTTTCTCTTGAGTCATACTAAAACTAAATTATCCCAAAATTCGTACTAAATCGTTTTAGTACTAAAACGAATGCACATGTCTAAAAATTATACATTTTTATTCCTAACCAGTAATTTCAGTTCTGGAAGTGGTTTTTCCACTCATTTCTGAACTTTCATTTTTATTTTATTTATTTTATTTTATTTATTTATAAAGCATTTTACCAGGAAGGATACATTGAGATTTCTCTCGTTTTCAAGTATGTCCTGGGTTCAAGAACATTGAATAGTTACAGAAATACAAAATAGTAAAATGCAAGATATTAATATTTATATATAAACCCTTATGGCTACAACGATGTTATCAGTGTATATGGAGTTTCAGCAATAGTACACATATGTTTGGTAGTTAACACATACTTCTAAATAAGCCATATTCATACTGAGTAATGCCGCGGTGGGGGGGGGAATAATAATAGGTGTATGGGGGAGGCAAGTTTATTTATATTTCCTGCTTAATCTTAGGTGAATCTGTGTACTAAGGTAGGCTAAACAATTGTATTTCATCTAGAGCCATTAATATGCAAGAAGATTAGTTGTTAAAGATTACAAAGATTACTTGACATTAACCCTTTCGCTGCTGAGGCATTTCACCGCTGTGTGTTGAACTCATTTTTAACGCTTTCGCTCATCATGTTTAAACGCGATTTGAAGCCACATTTTATTATACGACCCAGACATATTATATATCGTTCTTTCCGGCAGACTCGGCAGATTCATCATATATCATTTTAATATGTATACGTCATGTCCTGCCTGTATAGTAGAACAAAAACTGCAATAAAATTAGAATTGTTAATCATCTGCAGCGTGTAAAGTGGTTTTTTTCACCTTTTATCACATGAACATTTGCGGTTATATTTTCTATGGGGTGTGCTTGTACAAAAATTAGAAATGGGGACTTATTAAATTTTTTGGGGGGAATTATGTGATTTTTAGCAAATGCACACTATAGAAAAAAATCATTAGTGCAGCATCATTGTTTACATTATAATTGAAATGTGAACAATATTGCTGCATTAATAAAAATAACACACAAAAAATCCGTTTTTATTTTTTATTATTATTTTTTTAAAATTTTTATTTACATTTTTTATTATTTTGTTTTAACTTTATACCTGGTCATGTTGGGTATCATTCGAAAGGCTGTGCTCAGGCCTTTCGAATGACACCATCCATGACCCCCTAGCTGCCATGGTTCTGGAGATATCAGGGTTCAAACGAACCCCCTATCTCCACCAGGGGATTTCCTTGGATAATCCCCGGGGAGCTTGGGGTTCCCCGGCTATCTGACATCATCATGCTATGCGTGAGGACGTCAGGCAGTGAGTGGAGACCCGTAGGTGAAGCCGCCATCCAAGATCCAAGATAGCGGCCCCCACTGGAGCTAGGCCGCACTTCGGCACCACAAGACGCTGAATTGCGACCCGGTGCCTAAGGGGTTAAAGCCAGGCACCGCTTAAAAGGGGAGACTCTCCCCTTTTAAGCAATGCCTCGCAATTGTTGTGGGACCTCCCGATCGGGAGGGAGAGGGATCTGAACGGATCCCCCCTCCCTTCCAGGCGATCTTCTGGCATTGCCGGGGGGGGGGGGGTCGCCTGGAAATGACGTCATCGCGCATGGCGCGATGACATTATTTACGTCGGGAGGAGCTTAACTTCAGCGTCTGAGGACGCTGAAGTCAGAACGCCGCGGGACCCCGGACAGAGAGGTAAGTATCTCCGCCGGGGGTCCCGCAAAGCTGATGAAGTGTGGGACACGTACTCAGCAAACAGCGGGAGTAACTGAGGACGTGTCCCACACGTCATCAGCAGTGAAGGGGTTAAAGTAACTTATCAGTTTTTCTTTTTAAGTACAGAGGATAACGATAGTAGTTTTTGCTGCTGGGAACCCCACTGTAACACCTCAATCTGCATATAGAGCTATTAGTTAGATTAAGTTCTAAATCCTCATATCAATGGGTTATAGCCTTTTTTTTATTAATTCAACAACGTGATTGAAATACACAAATCATCATGGTATAAAGCAAGTTCCACCACTGATAGCCAACTCTCCCTACATCCCCACAGGACAAATAATATGAAATTAACAATTAACTTTTATTACTACATATAAAATGCGTACAACACAAATGAAAAAAATGATCACCCAACTGAATTTCTTGTGGTTAATTCATGAGTAATGATAGCCTGCTGTGATTGCAATTGCATAAACTCAACCACTACATCCACCTTAAATGACTATTATAGGTATTGCAGCGGGTGAATAAATATAGGGCTGAATAGCGATGTTGCACCCAACGGCTGCACAAGCCACACAATCGTGAAAAAATGGATATAGGTGAGCGGTGAATTTCAATTCTCTGCTGTATAAAGCGTTCATCTAATGATGCATCAGTGTCGACATAGACACATAATTATTTATTTATAAAGTATTTTACCAGGAAGGATACATTGAGATTTCTCTCATTTTCAAGTATGTCCCATTACGAAGCTAGTATAAGTCTCGGCACTACCAAACAATGTGCCTTTGATATTGTCACGGTCCACCCCGTGTACCTGTCTAGCAAACCTGGATCTAAGAACTTTGCCCTGGATTTCTTCATTCTTGGATTCCAGTCCAGGTTTTGCCCAGGCTAAGCACCATGTCCAGGCTCCTGGAGATCCAGCCTGGGTTTTCCTGTCTAGCCCTGGAATTACAGCTGAGGCCCATCTGCTATCAAGCCTCCTTAAATAGCAGAGAGACCCAACTAGCAGTGGTTCTGCATTATTGTTCTCCCTGACTGAGGTCATCTGGATGTGTGCGCAAACCTGCTCCAGCCTAGCCTAGCCTAGCCTATCCTATCCTATCCTGTGTATCCAGTATCCATGCCCTGTTGTTCCTGGATACATCTGTCTGTGCAAGGGACTCTCAGCGATCTCCACCTGTGGATTACAGTTAATCTCTGTCTCTGATCAAGGTACCACTGTCCAGACTTCTCCTCGGTGGGCCCTGTCTGCAGTCTGGGACTGCATAGCCCACAAACCTCAGACTCTCCAGTCAAGAACTCTCCCTGGACTTTATATTTCTTTATTCATTCAGTGCCTGCTGCCAAGGCCTATTTAAGTTTCATTAAACTTATTCATTGTGTGATTCCTGTCTGGCCTCCCCTCTGTGTCGCCGCCTGCTGGGCTCTCACCTGACCCGCACACGCCACGTGACAGATATTGAAGCACTGTTACATTCTAGCCTAATAGATCAAAAAATAGTCTGCATAGACACACATGTATTGGACGCTATGAAGCTAGTATGAATATCTGCATGACCAAGCAATGTGCCTTGGGAGTGGAAGTGCACTGTTCAGTTCTAGCTTAGGTACTGATGCACCATTGAATTAAATTATGCCTGTTTGACCAGACACATATTCCGGCGTTTGGAAGTTTCCATACAGATGGGCACAATCAGCCACTGTGCTTTAAATAGAAAATGCACAGAATGACCTGCAATTGGATGTTCAAGCAACCCAGCAAATTTACAACAGAGGCTACCATATACTTCGTTTAATCACCACACAAGTAATACAAGCTTAATTGTTCCTCAATATCAATACGAATTTATATCCATTGGCAATAGTTTTTGCCCAACTGAATTATTTGACCCAAGAAAATATTATGTCCATTGACACCACCACAATTCAATTAGTCAATTATACCAAATAGCTTGGAAAAAAGACGAGACAGAGGAGATATGATAGAAACATTTAAATACGTAAAGGGAATCCACAAGGTAGAGGAAGGGAGTATATTTAAAAGGAAACAAAATAGCAAAACAAGAGGACATAGTCTTAGATTAGAGGGGCAAAGGTTTAAAAGTAACATCAGGAAGCATTATTTTACTGAGAGGTTGGTGGATACATGGAACAGTCTTCCAGTTGAAGTGGTAGAGGCCAAAACAGTGATTGAATTTAAGCAGGCATGGGATAGGCATAAGGCTATCCTAAACAAAAGATAAATCCAGGTAAAGTATCCATGTAATTGGGCAGACTAGATGGGCCGAAAGGTTCTTATCTGCTGACATTTTTCTATGTTACTAATAGGAGTGATTGCTGTTAGCAATCACACTCCTATCACTCTCAGTCAACCAATACATACTGGTATCACTGAGACACACACATTGACTGATAAACCGTGCTTGGCATTAATTGGAACTGACTGGAAAAGTGAGAGACAGAGACGGGCATAGATTGGCAGGGAGGATGCAAGGAGGAGATATGGGCACAAACTAGAAGGATGTGGAGGGCGTAGAGATGGGCACAGGCTGGGGGGATACAGGAAAGAGAGGGGCATAGGCTGGGGGGATACAGGAAAGAGAGGGGCACAGGCTGGGGGGATACAGGAAAGAGAGGGGCACAGGCTGGGGGGATGCTGGTAAGAGATGGGCCCAGGATGGGGGGAATACAGGGAAGAAATATGGGCACAGGCTGGGGGAATACAGGGAAGAGAGATGGGCACAGGCTGGGAGGAATACTATGAAGAGAGATGGGCACAGGCTGGGAGGAATACTATGAAGAGATGGGCACAGGCTGGGAGGAATACTGGGAAGAGATGGGCATAGGCTGGGGGGAATACAGGGAAGAAATATGGGCACAGGCTGGGGGAATACAGGGAAGAGAGATGGGTACAGGCTAAGGGGGAATACATGGAAGAGAGATTGGCACAGGCTGGGGGGAATACAAGGAAGAGAAATGGGCACAGGCTGGGGAATACAGGGAAGAAAAATGGGCACAGGCTGGGGAATACAGGGAAGAGTTGGGCACAGGCTGGGGGGAATACTGTGAAGAGATGGGCACCGGCTGGGGGGATACTGGGAAGAGATGGGCCCAGGCTGGGGGGAATACTGGGAAGAGATGGGCACAGGCTGTGGGGGATACTGGAAGAGATGGGCACAGGCTGGGGGGGAATACTGGGAAGAGATGGCACAGGCTGTGGGGGGATACTGGGAAGAGATGGGCACAGGCTGGGGGGGAATACTGGGAAGAGATGGGCACAGGCTGGGGGGGGATACTCTGAAGAGATGGGCCCAGGCTGGGGGGGAATACTGAGAAGAGATGGGCACAGGCTGTGGGGGAATACTGGGAAGAGATGGGCACAGGCTGTGGGGGATACTGGAAAGAGACATGGGCACAGGCTGTGGGGGATACTGGAAAGAGACATGGGCACAGGCTGGGGTATAGAGGGTTTCTTTTTTATTTCAAACAAGCAAATATAATTTCAAACAAGCAAGTATTTGAACAGTTATCTGTTCAGTAAATTTATTAATGAGGGGGACTTTACTTCTTTTCCACTAGTCAAAAAAACAAACTTAAATGGATATGACAGTTATAGCCCCTATTCTGTTAACCCCCTGTGCAGGGGCATGGAGAGGAAAAGATGGCACCTGATGTAGGTTTGAGTAAAGTTGGATTGCAGAAATATGTAAATATAAAAATAAATGAAATCCCTGCCTACTGTTACGTATTTCTTTGAGCCTTTGGTAGGAGTTGGGGGGGGGGGCTCATTTGGGTGGCAATCTTTTGACTGCTGTTGACATAATTGGAACCCAACATTAACAAATTGATAAAACTCCATCAGCCTCAACCATCTCATAATTTTTTTTATTACCTATTGATTTTTATATTCATTTTCAAATTCATAATAAACACATTTTTAATACATTTGATAGTGATTTAATTCTTACTTTGAGATTATTACCGATGTGAAATAATATTTTAATATTAGGTATAACTATTATGGGGGAGGGGGCGTTAGAATTTTTTGTTCTTGCAAAGGGGGCGGTGGTCCAGAAAAGGTTGGGAACCACTGCTGTAGACTGTAAACTCCTATGAGCAGGGCCCATGTCCGTTTATCTGTATCTCACTCCCTTTGTTTATTGTAAAGTGCTGCGGAAACTGTGGGTGCTTGTAAAAGCTGATAATATCTTTACTGTGCGTACATGCAAAATATATATATATAACAAACCAGAAGGAGAGCACACAAATATCCCTTTCAAAGAGAACAACAGCAGCTTTGTACGTTTCTTACCCCCTTCAGGAGTACAGCAGTTATGAACCCATTCAAGACACTTTGCAAGGTTTTGGACCCTAAGCTCGGTTAAAAAAAATTGTGCAAATTTAGTTCACAATAGATGGTCATGAATTGCTTAAGCCTGCCATTCAATGCTTAGTTAAGGTTGAGTGCTGCCCTCCCCATGTATTTTGTATATATACATATATAATATATTTCAGGCAACTCAGATCTTGCTGGAGCAGGGTAGATTTATTAATAGACCATGAAATTGCAGAAGACCGGTAACATTCTGAACCATCAGGCTTTTTAATCAAAAAGAAGGGAATTTTTTTGTTATATGAGTAAAATATATTGACACCAGTGGGTTTTAGTAAACATTGAGATTTATCCCCCAATTTAAGAATGACGATTTTTGTAAAAACACAGAGTTTTTGGTGACACCTTGGATATATAGAAGCTTCAGTCCAGACATGAGAAGAAATGTTCACATCGCTATGCGACAGGAAGCTTATTTATCATGCATTATTGATTACCTGGCAATCCACTCGTTATCATTAAGATCGTATGGATTATTGTCTTGTTTTCGTGTCTAGGTCTGTGAACCTTGAGCTAGAGATAAATATATATCGTGATCTAGCACGTCACATGGCACATGGTCCTCTAGGGCGATAACTTCTCAGGCAGTCTCTTTACAGGGCGGTAATTTCCATGCTTTTATTGCAACAGTGTCGAACAAACAAAACATAACAGAAAATAAAACCAGGCCCATCTGAACACCACTAACATACTGAACATCCCTCTCTGTGTCTAGAAAAGACACTACAAAGCAAACCTCCAAACCAACCTTTGGTTTTCCATTCTGTATCTGCTGCTCCCATCCTCAGGAGCTGCACCGTTCTTTATATTTCTGTGTTCTCCCAAGCAGGAGTTATTTATTTCCTTAACAGGTGGGAGACACCTGCAACGAAAACAAAAAAAAAAGATATACTAGTCAGTGCTTCAATATTGATTTAATTTAAGGGCACTTGGCGGCAATTTTCTAATGTTTAATGCCTGGTTTTGATAGGGCCAGATGGTGCTTCCATTATTGGCTGTTTGTGTTCATAGTGTCACTTGGCACTTCTATCAGTGTATTAACTCTGCCGATTAGCTATTATTTATATTTGGATAGTAATAGTTTCCATATAACCCCTTGCCGCCCGCGGATGCACTATGCCGCCTGGGCAGCAGGAGGGCTTTGAAGACGCAGGCCGTACAGGTACGCCCCACTGTCTTCAATGGGCCACCTCGGCCCCTCCCTGCAGCCTGCGCGTGCCACACATCATTGGCTGCACGTCCTGAACTTAGGCCATCCCCCTGCAGCCAATGACACGCGCCAGGTGTTGGCTGCAGGGCAGGCCGCAATCTGTCGGCGATAGCGTACCTGTACGCCTCGCTGGGCTTAAGCCACAACCGACGGGCGATGCTCGGCCATTGTTAAGGGGTTAAGAATCTGATATTTGTTGTAATATTTTGTCTTTCCTTCTTAGCCATATCACTCTGCTCAGTTTTGCATTGTAGACATATGCATTTCATTTTGTTCCGAATACAAATTCAGACGAAAATCAACGTTTGTTATTTATTTTTTTCGTCTCCGAAATACAAAAATCGGCTGTCCGAATTAACGAATCGGCCAAAAATACGAATTGCGGTAGCATAATGAAAACACCAAAATGAAATATCGGAACGAAAAATAAAAACTGGAACAAAATGATTCTAAAAGAAAACCAGGGGATTTTTTTATAGTGAAACCTAGAGGCTTGGCTTGGCTAAACCTGTCAAATGAACCACCAAAAAACAGGGTTAGAAATAAAGCCTGAGATACACTGAGCGCGATGCAATGCGCAGCGCCTGTAGGCGGCGCCGCGCATCGAGACTCGCACAGTGTGTTCAGGTTTTTCCATCTCACTCACTCAGGCTGTGTCACGATGCGGCGCTGAGCAAAGGGAGTTGGAAAAATCCAACTTTTCCCTTGGCATTGAGAGAAGTGGCAAAATCTGCAGCACACGGCGCATGCGCTGTGTCCTGTAGATCCCTCCCACCTGCATTGGGGCAGAGCTACACAGAAGCCTCCTAACACCGCTCTGACTCTGGTTGAGCTTGTCAGTGGCGATTTAAAGGTCTGGTCTGAGGTCTGTGTGGGCACAATCTGGTCTGAGGTCTGTTTATATGTATTTGTGTGGGCATGACCTGGTCTGAGGTCTGTGTATATGTATCTGAGTGGGTATATGTGGTCTCATGGCAGGGTCAGAGGTCACTGCGTATACATTGTAAGCTCTGCAGCTCAGCACTTTGGGTGTTCATGCTCGCGGCAGGGTCAGAGGTCACTGTGTATAGATTGTATATTCACTTAATGTATCAGTGCGGTTGGGCGGCTGATATAAGTGGAGTTTAGACCTTGCCTATATGATATGCGCTTTGTGAAAATAAAGTTTTGGCATGTTCTACACTGTAATTTAAAAGATGTTTTACAATAGACTTGTTTTTTTCTATGAAATTGGCTTTGCTTCATTTGATGAGAAAAAAACTTTTCTCTAGTTGGATGTTTAAAGTATTGGATTCCTGTCCAGTGTGGAGAGAGGAAAACCTAAACCAGTGTAGGCAGGCTGTGAGGCGGAGCGGAGTGAAGTAAAGTCTGCAAAATGTTTGCTTTAGGGCTGCAACTGCCGATTATTTGCATAATCGATTAGTTAGCCGATTGTTTTTTCGATTAATCGATTCATCGGCTAAAAAATACATATTCCTTTTATGTAAAAAAAGCTAAAAAAAAAAACTCCCCCCTCCTTTTTGTCATAAGCAATTTATGTAGTGTATATTATATACGTACAAAAGCAAATTGCATACTTTTCACACACAAGGTACACAAGCACCAGGTCAGAGTGAGGGATTGATGCTGCATGGTAGCTTAAGTCCATGTCCGCTTTCTCACAAACGAACGCTGCTACAAGCGCTCAGATAGACATGTCAGCACGAAAGCAGAATGAGAAGGGGGAGCACTCCACGCAGCCTGACTACGTTAATAAGCTAAAGCAGTCAGGGTGCGTAGAGGGTCCTTGTACAATAATTTCATGAACAAACTGAGCGGGAGGAGGGATTGGAGGTGGAAGGAAGAGCGTTTTGGGCAAGGGACTTTACCTGAGTATGAGCAGAAGTGGGTTTGGGCAAAAGACCTGACCTGAGTGTGGGAGGGAGTTTGTGGCAAGGTACCGGACCAAAGGGAGAGAACAGCAGCTCCAGACAAAAGAGGGGTGGCAGGCAGGTTGGGGTGGTGGCACAGGACTCCAGTAAGTATAAAACACCAGCGGTACAGTTCCCATACCCAGTGGCAGTATCCCAGGGTTTGTGTTATAGCGCTGCTACAGTTGTAAACTGAATAAAAACAAACTGGTTATGTCTGACATAAACCTAGAACTAAATCAGAGTAAAGCGACGCGTCTTCTCCAATCAGCTCCGATGCGGAGTCAGAGGTTAAAACATTTAACTCAGTCTGACTCCAAACAGAGTGTATACACAAATCGATTAATCGGCAATGATTAATCGATAATGAAAATAGTTGTCAACTATTCTCATTATCGATTAGTTGTCGATTAATCGATTAGTTGTTTGAGGCCTAGTTTGCTTCACTTTCTTTTGCTACACTTTGCTTTGCTACGCTTGCAGTGTAGCTCAGATTTTAGGGTTAGACGCTAGGGTTAGAAATTCCGACCCTAATTTCGAATCCTAACTTCTAACCCTAATTTCTAACCCTGATTTTTGGTGGTTCGTTCACCAGGTTTAATAGGTTTCAATGGAAAAAAATCTGTTTTATTAAACATTTATTCAACCATTCACGTTTATTCTTTTAATTTGCAGCAAAAAGTCTATTTTTTAGGATCTGTTAGGCATTTTTCTGGATTTTTTTTGCTTAAATTTTAGGTTTCCTAATTTATTTTAAAGCAACAAGGCTTTTTTCCCATAGGATTCAATGTTAAAAACATTCCCTGTTTTTATTAAATATTTATTTTTTTTCTATGCTAGTTTTTCCACTTGCAGAAAAAAATCTATTTAGTTGTTAGAATTTTTTTGTCATTTTTCGGGAATTGTTTTGGCTACATTTTAGGTTTCCGAATTTATTTTAAAGTAACAAGGCTTTTTTACTTTGCTGAAGAATACTATGTTCAGCACCTTAGATAGCTTTGGAGCCCCGTGGGGCTGCTGTCCATGGTGCTGATTCAGAACCATGGACAGCAGCGCCGCGCTGCTCTGGAGCTATCTATGGTGCTGAAACATACAGGGTTATTCAGAGAGCGTGAAAAGCAGGAGAATGACAGGAGAATGACTGGAGAATGAAAAATTCTAGGTCAAAATAGGCAAACGAAAAAAATTCTCCCTTTCGTCTCACTTTCCAAATTGGCTATTTTGACCTAGAATTTTTCATTCTCCAGTCATTCTCCTGCTTTTCACGCTCTCTGAATAACCCTGATAGTATTAATTGCCAATTGCTGTTGGTCTGAAAGGAAATAATACAGCTGCCTTCAGTGAAGAAAAAAAGCCTTGTTACAAGTGGGAATGCCAGATTAACAGTCGCTGACTTTAAAAATGACAAGAGGAGAGAGATCATGGGTGGAGCGGTAGATCTGAGTATCATCAGCATAGGGATGGTAAATAAAGCCAAATCTGTCAATGATTTTGCCCAGGGAGATGGTGTAGCTAGAGAAGAGCAGAGCTACACCAACTGATAAAGGCATTGAAGAGGCGGAGTTACCAGCAAATGACACATGTTAGACAGATAAGTGTCAATCCAAGAGAGCGCAGTGTCACAGAGACCGAGAGGAGCTGAGAATCTGGAGAAGGAAGGGGTGATCGACAGTGTCAAAAGCAGCGGAGAGGTCAAGCAGGATGAGAATAGAATAGTGGCCGTGCTTTTTAGCAGTTAGGAGGTCATAGGTGACTTTGGTGAGGGCAGTTTCTGTTGAGTGTAGGGGTGAAGCCTGATTGAAGAGGGTCAAGTAGGGAATTAGAGGACAGTAAGAGTGAAAGGTGGTTTAAAACTGTTTTTCTAAGAGCTGAGAGGTAAACATAAGATATAAAATACAGGACGATAGTTGATTGAGAGTTGGGATCAAGGGAGGGTTTCACTAGCATATCATAAAGGTTTTTGGCTCTTCTTGCTGTCATTTTCGCTCCAGGGGAAGGATTTTTTCTAGATGTTGATCTTGTGTAAGGATGGGCCAAAATCTGTTACATATTTTCTTAACCCTATCCCAGCCGACATCATAATTACCAACCAGACTTTCACGAGTGCAGGTCAAGGCTCTCTTATAAACCCTGTTTTAAAACTTGATTGGGGTATCCTTTTTCTTTAAAGGATTTCCGTAATAATTGGGATTTATTTTTAAATCTAATCTCTGAACTACAAAGTCTATGTAGACGTAGGTATTGCCCAACTGGGATACTTTTTTTCTGGGTCCAGGATGAAAACTCATCCATTGCAAAAGGCTATTTGTCACTGTAGGTTTTCGGTGTAGGGTTGTGGATGGAACTTCATTAGCTCTTTTAGTGATTTTTATATCAAGAAAATTTATAATTTCAATATTGGTTTCATGTGAATCTAAGATTTAACTGGTTGGTATTTAGACTTTCCACAAATTTCCCAAATCATTCACTAACACCTCTCTAGAAGATAAGTACATAGTTGATGTACCTTCTCCACATAATTATTTTAGAATTATATTTTTCCATTTGTTGACCAAAAACCACTTGCTACTCCCACCAACAAATTGAACGCAGTGGAACATCCAGGTGGTCCATTATTTGAAACGCACACTGTTCAAGCATGCACTGTAACTGGAAATACCAATCTATGCGAATGCGATGAGGCACTGGACCTGGTGCAGTTTATTAAAGTGGCCCAGTATAAATGTAGCATAAAAAAGGTGAGGTATCATTGCTCCTGAGGAAGCGGACGCAATGTCAGTGAAATGCATTGAGCGTTAAATCGTTTGATTTTATAACAGTTATATATGTTTATTGGTTGTCTATGGTGCACTCTTGTTTTGGACTATTGAGACCACTAATCAGTATATAATGATAATAGTCTATTGAGATCGGATACTATTGACCTTAGAAGAGTTTTTTTTTCAATTTAAAGTTTATTTAAAAGCAAAAGGTCACAAATCGACCACCAGATATGGCCTCGCAGGGCCAGAAAGCAAACTCAGCTAGCAACATACAAATTTTTTATTTATTTTTTTGAGAAAGGATTTTACCAGGAAGTATACTTATTATTATTATTATTCTTTATTTATAAAGCGCCAGCATATTCCGCAGCGCTGTACAATAAGCACAGTATAGACAGGGTTACAATACATTGAACAACATTTGACAAACAGTACAGGAGGAGATGAGGGCCCTATTCCCGTAGGAACTCACAATCTGGGAGGGTTGGGGTTGGAAACAGGAGGAGAGGACTGTAAGGTGAGAGTGATTGATGGTTGCGTCAGTGAGTTGGGTGGTAGGCTTCCCTAAATAGGAATGTTTTCAGGGAGCGTTTGAAGGAAGAGAAGTTAGGGGAAAGTCTGACAGTACGAGGGAGAGCGTTCCAGAGAGTGGGGGCTGCGCGTGAGAAATCCTGCAGTCTATCATGGGAAGAGGTGATGCGGGGAGAAGCTAGGCGCAGGTCACTGTTTGACCTTAGGGAGCGGGCTGGGGTGTATTTGGTGATTAGTGAGGACAGGTAGTGGGGAGCTGAGTTAGTGAGGGTTTTGTAGGTAAGGATAAGGATTTTGAACTTAATTCTGCAGTGGATGGGGAGCCAGTGAAGGGACTCGCAGAGGGGAGCGGCAGAGACAGAGCGGCGGGTGAGGTGAATTAGCCTGGCGGAGGCGTTCAGGATGGATTGTAGGGGGGAGAGGTGGGACAGAGGGAGGCCAGATAAGAGATTATTGCAATAGTCGAGTCGGGAGATTACCAGGGCGTGTATGAGTTGTTTTGTGGCGACAGCGGTAAGAAATGGCCGAATTCTGTAAATATTACGCAGTTGATATCGGCAGGAGGAGGAAAGAGACTTGATGTGGGGGATGAAGGAAAGAGCAGAGTCAAGTGTAACTCCAAGACAGCGAACTTAAGATTTCTCTTGTTTTCAAGTATGTCCTGGGTGGCGAGTATGTACCATTAGGTGTCTTGCCAAGGACACTTACTGGAGAGGTTTCTCGCTGGGATCGAACCCATAACTCCACAGGCTCTCTCCATGCAGAGCAGTGACATTACCTCTACTGAAATGAGGGGGTATGTCTCAGGAAACACATAGTACGTCTCAGCGGGGGGAGGGGATAAGGGAAAAATAAAATTTGAGGATGGGGATCACAAAAGTCTGCAAATATATTTCAACAAAAATAAAAATTCAGCTGTACATGTCTCAGCGAGGGGGGGGGATAAAAATGGGGGTGGCAGCAAAAGTCCGCGGATACCGTGCAGTAAAAAGAAAAATCTGATTTTATTCAGCAAAAATCAGGGTAAACATGAAAGGAAACAAAAAGTCATCGGGAAATAAGCGAAGGGGAAGAAAATCGCAGCAGGCCATGTAGGGGTGCCAAGGTTGGAAAACAGTATGCAACAGCAGATCGGCGGGAAAGTTCCCTTCAGCCTGTGTCCAGCAGGAATGTGGGGTATAAAGCATCGCCATGCCTTCTTTTATCACCTGCAGCGCCTAAAATATCCACCAACCAGGTCCCTCCGTCTGCCGCACCAGGATCAGCCCAGGGCCAAGGTAAGCACCGGCCCTCAATAGCGCCCAAGCTCAGGGCCCAGAGCAGAGCCCCCAACACAGGCCTCACGGAAGGAGCCGCGGCCTCCAGTACCATAATCACCATCTCAGCTAGGCCCCAACACGCAGGCATCTCAGCAACCTCACGCTCCTCCAGTGTCTTCGCTGGGAACGGGGTTCTGCACACCGGATCAGGCACCCTTTCGATCTCACCAGCATTCACCTCTGTAAGGACCACCACGCGGACCATCCACAAGCCCTCCACTGCCGCTCCTCCAGCAAAGGCCTCTGGCCTCCAATCGCCCCACAGTTCGTCCATCATTTGCCGCCACGCACTGCTCGTGAGCGGAGTCTCATCGTCCCCAGGCATCAACTCCACAATAGCCTCGAGGCGCTCCAACATGGCTCCCAGGGTTCTGACGGGGGTTGGAGAACCAGCTGCCCCTGGAACGCTCCCACTCCCTCCTTCTCTGCTATGGGGACCTCTGCAGCCGTCGGTAGACGAGGGTCCTCCATCCTCTCCAACTGCCACAGCTGTACACCCAGGTAAGGGGACCACTCCTGGAGCAGGCTGATGAAATGCTGGGGTATAGGCCTCAAGATGGCCGACTGCAGGGCTCACTCAGAGGCCTTAGACTCCTCCAAGCTCCTCCAGACTCCAGAGAGGAGGCCAAAATGAGCTCCGGAGTCTGCCACTCGATGGCCAGCACAGCAGGGGTATTCTCCCCAAATACGTCACGGGGAAATCTGGGTAGAAACCCCCGATATCAGTGGGTTTCAGCAGAGCTCCTAGAAAGCACGTCTGCTTCCTCATGCGGCCGGCCACGCCCCCGGCCTAAGAAGAGTTTAGATTAAGGTCTGCTGGATAAATATGGTTATAATTTTTTTGACTTTAAATTCTTTTAATGAGAGGTGGGCTATGAATTCTCTGAAATAGAGCATCTTTTTCCTGAGGCTTTGCAGTGCCGTTATATACTTGAAACATGAGAGGAGTTAAAATAGCTGTGGAACTAGGATATCGAGGAGAAAGATTTTTGGGTGCTAGTAAGAACCTTGAAAACCTATGACTCAAATACCTGATTGACGATCATCAAATGAAAAATATCTCTTCGCTGAGGTTTGCAGTGCTGTTGTAGACTTGAAACGTGAGAGGCGTTAAATTAGTTGTGAAACTAGGATATTGAGGAGAAAGATTCATGAGTGTTATTATGAACTTTGAAAATCTATGACCCAAATACTCAATTGACAAATATACAGTATACCGAGTTAAAATCTATTACGAATCATGTGGGAAATCCTCATGTCGGATATATGTACGGCTGTCTAAAAATCCATATTATCAGTACTTATTTATACATGGTAGGGGGCTTAGTCCCTGATTCGGATACCTTATTGGCCTATATACTGATGTGCTTTCCTTTTTCCTAAATTCTATATACCCCACTGTTGTGAAAAATTATTTTTAAAACGGTAATACCAGCCAATAGCGTGAGACGTCGAGTAGCGAGTGACGACACAAACACACAGTGATGGGTATAAAGAATTTACATTAAAAATAAAAAGGATAAACAGAAAGATAAACCATTATTAAACTAAACCCTGGACACTGCGATACCACAAAGACTCCGCTTAGGTAAAGTGATATGCAAAGGGATCAACAAGAGTAACATTCATTACCCATCCATGTGCTAAAACGGGGACACTAGGGGGAAAAAACTGCACCTGCAGTTTTCTCCCTAGCGTCCCCCGTTTTAGCACGGGATTACAATGCAAGTGCTTAAAAAGCTGCCTGTACTGTTAACGGGCGCTACGCCCCTGGATGCGCGTGGCAACACTAAGCGCGGCTACGTGCATCCACTCTATGGAGTCCATAAGACTCCATTGAGTTTACCCTCTGCCGGTCACATGACCTGCCGGACCTCGCCTCGTGAGATCCGGCAGGTCGGCGTAGTGATCTGCAGGGTGACACTGGGGGACTTTTCCCCCCAGTCTCTCCCTGCTCCCGCCGGACAGAGGAGGCAGACGGAAAAAGAGAACAGCGCTGATCCAACTCCCCACTGTAGTGGGAGGGAAACACCAAAAATAGGGAAATCGTACCCCAAAATGCGTGTAAAAAAGGTATATGGTAGGAATAATGACCTGATGGTATTGCAGTCCAATATGAACCGATAGAGGACAATGCTCATATAAAAAAGAGAGAAAACATACACATGGTGAAGTACGTCCACATATGAAAGTCAAATAAATGTGTGGAAAAATAGAACTCACATATGGTGGAGCCTGTGAGACATAGGCTCAATACAATCGTAGTGGGTCCCTTCAGGGATGACCCCGTCCCGTCTTCGTAAGGAGCTGGAACTTACTCGCATGAACCACACATGAAATAAGGCAAAAACACACCATGGTACAGCATTGTAAACCACTGGACAAATGTATCAGATAACTGAAACACTTACGTGATTCAGAGCCTGTGTATATGCACTGGCTCTGTAAAAGCGCTCCGATGTGAATCGGGTAACACCAAACCCCTTTAGCTGGATAAAATGGTAGACAAACGATCCACTAAAAAACGTTTAATACATAAGTAAAAATAGGATATTCCAAAACGCGTTTCGCCGCTAAACGCAGCTTCATCAGTTGATATCCAAAGACATTCTTTGGATATCAACTGATGAAGCTGCGTTTAGCGGCGAAACGCGTTTTGGAATATCCTATTTTTACTTATGTATTAAACGTTTTTTAGTGGATCGTTTGTCTACCATTTTATCCAGCTAAAGGGGTTTGGTGTTACCCGATTCACACCGGAGCGCTTTTACAGAGCCAGTGCATATACACAGGCTCTGAATCACGTAAGTGTTTCAGTTATCTGATACATTTGTCCAGTGGTTTACAATGCTGTACCATGGTGTGTTTTTGCCTTATTTCATGTGTGGTTCATGCGAGTAAGTTCCAGCTCCTTACGAAGACGGGACGGGGTCATCCCTGAAGGGTCCCACTACGATTGTATTGAGCCTATGTCTCACAGGCTCCACCATATGTGAGTTCTATTTTTCCACACATTTATTTGACTTTCATATGTGGACGTACTTCACCATGTGTATGTTTTCTCTCTTTTTTATATGAGCATTGTCCTCTATCGGTTCATATTGGACTGCAATACCATCAGGTCATTATTCCTACCATATACCTTTTTTACACGCATTTTGGGGTACGATTTCCCTATTTTTGGTGTTTCCCTCCCACTACAGTGGGGAGTTGGATCAGCGCTGTTCTCTTTTTCTCTTTTTTATGTCTTCTGTATGTGGGCCTTTTGGGATAGACCCTTGAGAACATAGCTGCTATACTACTCCCATTTCTGTGTGTTTTCTATCCCCTCCACTTTTTGCCACTCCAGCGCCCCCTTCTTCTGTTTTACAAGAGGAGGCAGACGGAGCTGCGGTCCTTGCCGCGGGATAGGACGTAAGTATCTGGATTTATCTGGGGGGTTTTAGGCTGGTGCTAACGGATTCTGCAGCAGCACCAAGTCCAGGCTGTGGTTAACTTTTTGTTAACCGCAGCCGGACATTAATCAGCGCTAGGACTTTGTAATCCTAATGCTGCTTAACTCTTTGCCCTTCCCATGTTAAGTATAGGGAGCGCAAAAGTACAGTAACCTCGCGCTGAAAAGCGCAAGATTCCAACGGTAACGGGTTTCTTAACCCGTTAGCGTTTGGATTGTAATATGCGGTGGCTACCGGGGCTAACATTACCGCTCACGTTATGCTCTCACGTCCATGCCAAATATATAAAAAAAGGGCTGATCCCTTCCTGGAACACCTGAGCCGCGTTCAATACCTCAGCAGCTGCTGAATTGATGCAGCGCAGCAATTCAGTTTGCTGCAGCAGTGTCATTGAACGCTTTGGATGTGAATTTTGAAGCAAAAATGGCCGACGATGCCACCAGCTCATATTGAAAAATTTACCCCAGCTCACACACATGGGTATATAGTGCTGCTGGCTTCAAATGAATTTTTAGCAGAGCTGAGCGCCTCTGCATAGGGGAAAAACATATCAGGGGGGATATAAATTTGACTATTACAGTTCCATTTCTTTTTATATTTTATATTACCACGTAAAAGTAAATAGTTACCATTTTCCAAAAAATATTTGGTGCTTTGGTCAACAAACACCTCGAAATGGACATTGCCGTACTGGATAATAACTTGCTCAACGGCGGCAGCCATCTTTACTACGTCACACTCAGCTACTCGCAGCATCTCTGAGTCGCTGCAAGTGCTAAGTTAGCAGCGCTGAGCGGCAGAACGGCGTTCAGTGGCAAGTTGCTAACTTAGCACTTGCAGCAGCTGAGGAATTGAACGCGGCTCTGGTTGAATGAAAATAAGTTTTGACTAGAGTCTTGTCTCCCCCTCCAGAGTGGCATCCCTCCCACCAACAATGTATACACCTTTATTCCTGTCACGAGCACCCCAGGCAGATGCCAAGGAGGGCCCTTTAAACCGAGTGTCTGTAAGCCTTTTAGGCAGGTTTGCGGTTTGCTGTATGAAGCAGAACGCAGCACACACGGGAGAAGAACAAGAGATGATAGGACAGGAATATAGACACAAGAGGGGAACCTGTACTGGGGAAAGATCCTTTTAGTGGTTTTCTAATCTATACAGAGTACAGGGTAGGGAATAAACACCAGAATAACGACAACCAATATGAACAGCAGCAACACAGAACCCTGAACTATGACTGAGGTCCTTATAATTTGCCTCTATCACACAGACTACACTATGCTGCTGGACAAAATACACAATGACAGGAAAACAGGACATACAGAATACACAGTACAGGGAACAGGGAGCAGACAAGAGAATGGTCCAGAAGCAAAAGTCAAAGTCATACACAGGTTACTAGAATACACGTTGCAGGGTACAGGGAGCAGACAAGTGAATGGTCAGGAGATTCGCCAGAAGTCAAACACAGAATAACAGAACCAAAACAAGGAGTAAGGAGTAAATTGTTACATCCTCAGCCCCTGCTGTGTTGCCCGGGGGGTCTGGGCCACTGGCTGGTCGTTTGCCAGCACCTTGTAATGGCCAAGCGGCCTCTGAGGGGGTGGGGCCTGGCATGGTCACGAGGAGCCGCAGGGTTCAAAGCAGGGCAAGAGGAGTTGCCGCATCGCCCTGACGTGGAGTTCTGTTCCCGCATGAATAAGCTTTATTTCTCATTGCTGATTTAGTTGCCGACCCATTTCTGACTACGATTCTTGCTCCTGATTTTGACCCGGCTTGTTTCAGACCATTCTGTTGCTTCCACCATTCGCTATTGCTGATATTAGGCATTGGTGGATAAACCCTATGTTTGCAGCTGGGGCTTTCATCGTTGTCTGGGATTATTCCCATCTCGCTCTGGGGTATCATTTGTAGCCTTATCAGGTTACTATTTAAGACCTAAGGTGTATGTTTCATTGCTAAGAGCATACGTGCAAATCGTGGTAAAGAAATACTGTTTAAATACCGCATCTGATCATTGTAAGGTACTGCTTCCCTGCTCGAGTTTATCAGATGACTCTAAATCTGTATGTTTGTTGACTGCCCTGCAGCCTGCACAATTCATTGACTGACAAGCGAATCATTGTGTTTCTGAACGTGCTCTAAGTTGTCTATCGGTCTCGAAACCTTTGGAGTTTAGTAGCAAATCAGCTGTCCCGTTATACTCACTGGCTTTGGAGTATAAACCTGTTTATACCAAGAATTGTGCTAATCTCAAGCAGATATTTTTGTCCTTAAAGATCTCAACCTCGCTACTCCTGTGTGAGTGCTACAGCCTCCATTACATAAATGCACTGCTGGCCATATATATAGGGCAGGTCATGTGACCACAGGCCAAATCAGCCACAGAGAATCCAGGGGTGGAGAGCCTGAACGGATTAACCCATAAACCCACAAGGGCTGCAAAGGAACGCTCTCACCACCAGGGGGCCTGGCTGCAATGTGGAAACGTGACAATTCCCAGTGGGAGTCACCCTATGAGGTAACCACTCTAGAGTAGGCTGGCTTAATGATGTCACAGCTACCCACACAGGTCAAAAAGCCACACACTGCCCCTAGTGTTCCCTCTTTGGTATACTAATTAATTGTAGTAATCAAATATGATGATTTCTGACACAATTCATCCATGATCACTACACCCACAATATCAAGTGAGGTATCATTTGGAGAGGTCAGAGTCTGGCCTTTCCGATGATACTGAACATGCCCATATGTGTAAAAATAAAAAAAATATAAAAACATATGCATTTTTAAAAAAAATAGTTCTTAGGCAATGGCATTATGTGCTTTTATTTATAACTAGGTGTAAAGCCTGCCCAGAGGGCAGTCTATTGATAAGTGTGGTGCGTTGTGCTTGGTTCGGTGCCATTTATTGTGCTGTGTTTGGCTCTGTGCTCGGCTCTGTGCCGTTTATTCTGTTGTGCTCGGCTCTGTGCCGTCTATTGTACTGTGCTCGGCTCTGTGGAGTTTATTGTGCTCAGCTCTGTGGAGTTTATTGTGCTTGGCTCTGTGGCGTTTATTCTGTTTTGCTCGGCTCTGTGCTGGGCTCTGCACATCGGCTCTGTGCTCTGCTCCGTGCCGTATATTGTGCTCTGCTTTTTATTGTGCTCTGCGCCGTTTATTGTGTTGTGCTTGGTTCTGTGCTTGGCGCCGTTTATTGTGCTGTGATTGGCTGTGCCGTTTATTGTGCTGTGCTCTGTGCCGTATATTGTGCTGTGCTCGGCGCTGTGCCGTTTATTGTGCTTGGCTCTGTGGCGTCTATTGTGCTGTGCTTGGCTCTGTGGCGTTTATTGTGCTGTGCTCTGTGGCGTTTATTGTGCTCGGCTCTGTGGCGTTTATTGTGCTTAGCTCTGTGGCGTTTATTCTGTTGTGCTCGGCTCTGTGCCGTCTATTGTACTGTGCTCGCTCTGTGGAGTTTATTGTGCTTGGCTCTGTGGCGTTTATTCTGTTTTGCTCGGCTCTGTGCTGGGCTCTGCACATCGGCTCTGTGCTCTGCTCCGTGCCGTATATTGTGCTCTGCTTTTTATTGTGCTCTGCGCCGTTTATTGTGTTGTGCTTGGTTCTGTGCTCGGCGCCGTTTATTGTGCTGTGCTTTGTGACGTTTATTGTGCTGTGCTCGGCTCTGTGGCGTTTTTTTGTGCTTGGCTCTGTGGCGTTTATTGTGCTCGGCTCTGTGGCGTTTATTGTGCTCGGCTCTGTGGCGTTTATTGTGCTCGGCTCTGTGGCGTTTATTGTGCTCGGCTCTGTGGCGTTTATTGTGCTCGGCTCTGTGCCTTTAATGGGTTGTGCTCTGCTCTGTGCCATCTATTGTGCTCTGCTTGGCGCTCTGCTCTGTGCTCTGCACTCGGCGCTGGGCTGTGTTCAGGTACTAGGCTCAGGCGCTCAGGCGCTGGGTTCTGCGCTCAGGCGCTGGGCTCTGCGCTCAGGTGCTGGGCTCTGCGCTCAGGCGCTGGGTTCTGCGCTCAGGCGCTGGGCTCTGCGCTCAGGTGCTGGGCTCTGCGCTCAGGCGCTGGGCTCAGGCGCTAGGCTCAGGTGCTAGGCTCTGCGCTCAGGCGCTAGGCTCTGCGCTCAGGCGCTGGGCTCTGCGCTCAGGCGCTGGGCTCTGTGCTCAGGCGCTGGGCTCAGGCGCTGGGCTCTGCGCTCATGCGCTGGGCTCTGCGCTCAGCTCTGCGCTCATGCGCTGGGCTCTGCGCTCAGGTGCTGGGCTCTGCGCTCATGCGCTGGGCTCTGCGCTCAGGCGCTGGGCTCTGCGCTCAGGCGCTGGGCTCAGGTGCTGGGCTCTGCGCTGGGCTCTGCGCTCAGGCGCTGGGCTCAGGCGCTCAGGCGCTAGGCTCTGCGCTCAGGCGCTGGGCTCAGGCGCTGGGCTCTGCGCTCAGGCGCTGGGCTCAGGCGCTGGGCTCTGCGCTCAGGCGCTGGGCTCTGCGCTCAGGCGCTGGGCTCAGGCGCTGGGCTCAGGCTCTGCACTCAGGCGCTGGGCTCAGGCGCGTGGCAACCTCCGTAACAGGCTGTTGCGGTTGGATGCACGCGCGCCACCTGCCGCAGCACGCCCAAAGCGTCCAACGGAGGTTGGATGCGCGCGCAGCAAACCTCCGTAGGACGCTTTGGGCGTGCTGCGGCGGGTGGCGCATGCGCACCCGGCTGCGCGCGCATCCAACCGCCACAGCACCCCGTGGGCTGCGCGCATGGATGCCGGCCTGGATGCCGGCCATACACACACACACTGTAAAAAACATATATGTGTGTATATATATCCACATGGGGTTACAGTGTGTGTGTATATATATATATACACACACACACACACTGTAACCCCATGTGGATATATATACACACATATATGTTTTTTACAGTGTGTGTGTGTATGGCTGGCATCCAGGCTCAGGCAAGCCCCCGGCTCGGCTGGGCCTCTAGGCCCAGGCCAAGCCGGGGGCTCGCCTTAGCCTGGATGCCGGCCAAGCAAGTAGCTCGGGCGGCATCCAAGCTTAGGCGAGCCCCCGGCTTGGCTTGGGCCTAGAGGCCCAGCCGAGCCGTGGACTCGCCTGAGCCTGGAGGACGCCCGAGCAGGCAATTCGGCCGGCCTCCATGCTTAGGTGAGTCCCTGGCTCGGCTGGGCCTCTAAGCCCAGGCCAAGCCGGGGGCTCGCCTAAGCTTGGATACCGGCCGAGCAAGCAGGGTGGGTGTGGAGAGCACATACTCACCTACATCGGCCCTCCAGCGATGGCAGTCCCGCTTCCAGTGTCCTCTCTCTGTTGGTCACCGGTATGACATCATAAAAGCCTTTGACCCAGGGTCAAAGGCTTTCGTGACGTCATACCGATGACCAACGGAGACACAGAGGACGCTGGACCGCCATCGCTGGAGGAGCTAAGGGCCGATGTAGGTGAGTATGTGTAGGCAACATCCTCCTACATTGGCCCTGAGCTCCAGCGGTGACCGTCCTCCGGCTGTCGCTGGCTGCTCGGCCGCCTCTAGGCTTAGGCGAGTCCCCGGCTCGGCTGGGCCTGTAGGCCCGAGCCAAGCCGGGGGCTCGCCTGAGCCTGGAGGCCGGCCTAGCAGCCAGCGACAGCCGGAGGAAGTCACCGCTGGAGCTCAGGGCCAATGTAGGGGAGTATGTTTTGGCAACTTCGGCCCTGAGCTCCAGCGGTGACCGTCCTCCGGCTGTCGCAGGCTGCTCGGCCAGCCTCCAGGCTCAGGCGAGCCCCCGGCTTGGCTTGGGCCTACAGGCCCAGCCGAGCCGGGGGCTCGCCTGAGCCTGGAGGCCGGCCGAGCTGCCTGCGACAGCCACCGCTGGAGCTCCGGGCCAATGTAGGGGGATGTTGCCTACACATACTCCCCGACATCGGCCCTTAGCTCCTCCAGCGATGGCGGTCCTGCTTCCTCTCTCTCTTCGTTGGTCGCCGGCATGATGTAACGAAAGCCTTTGACCCCGGCATTTTGACCCGGGGTCAAAGGCTTTCGTGACGTCATACCGGCGACCAACGAAGAGAGAGAGGACGCTGGAAGCGGGACCGCCATCGCTGGAGGAGCTAAGGGCCGATGTCGGTGAGTATGTGTGGACCGGTGGAGGACTCGAGGCCGATGTAGGTGAGTATATGCTCTCCACACCCACCCTGTTTGCTCGGCCGGTTACCAAGCTTAGGTGAGCCCCCGGCTTGGCTTGGGCCTAGAGGACCTGTCGAGCCGGGGACTTGCCTGAGCATGGAGGCCAGTCGAGTTGCATGCTCGGGCGTCCTCCAGGCTCAAGCGAGTCCCTGGCTCGGCTGGGCCTCTAGGCCAAAGCCAAGCCGGGGGCTCGCCTAACCTTGGATACCGGCCGAGCAAGCAGGGTGGGTGTGGAGAGCACATACTCACCTACATTAGCCCTGAGCTCCAGCGGTGACTGTCCTCCGGCTGTCGCAGGCTGCTCGGCCGGCCTCCAGGCTCAGGCGAGCCCCCGGCTTGGCTTGGGCCTACAGGCCCAGCCGAGCCGGGGGCTCGCCTAAGCCTGGAGGCCGGCCGAGTTGCCTGCGACAGCCACCGCTGGAGCTCCGGGCCAATGTAGGGGGATGTTGCCTACACATACTCACCGACATCGGCCCTTAGCTCCTCCAGCGATGGCGGTCCCGCTTCCAGCATCCTCTCTCTCTTCGTTGGTCGCCGGCATGATGTAACGAAAGCCTTTGACCCCGCATTTTGACCCGGGGTCAAAGGCTTTCGTGACGTCATACCGGCGACCAACGAAGAGAGAGAGGACGCTGGAAGCGGGACCGCCATCGCTGGAGGAGCTAAGGGCCGATGTCGGTGAGTATGTGTAGGCAACATCCTCTTACATTGGCCCGGAGCTCCACCGGTGGCTGTCCTCTGGCTGTCGCAGGCTGCTAGGCCGGCCTCCAGGCTTAGGCGAGTCCCCGGCTCAGCTGGGCCTGTAGGCCCAAGCCAAGCCGGGGGCTCGCCTGAGCCTGGAGGCCGCTTAGCAGCCTGCTCGGCCGGAGGAGGTCACCGCTGGAGCTCAGGGCCGATTTAGGGGAGTATGTTTTGGGAACTTCGGTCCTGAGCTCCAGCGGTGACCGTCCTCCGGCTGTCGCTGGCTGCTCGGCCGGCCTCTAGGCTTAGGCGAGTCCCCGGCTCGGCTGGGCCTGTAGGCCCAAGCCAAGCCGGGGGCTCGCCTGAGCCTGGAGGCCGGCCTAGCAGCCTGCTCGGCCGGAGGAGGTCACCGCTGGAGCTCAGGGCCGATTTAGGGGAGTATGTTTTGGGAACTTCGGCCCGGAGCTCCAGCGGTGACCGTCCTCTGGCTGTCGCTGGCTGCTCGGCCGGCCTCTAGGCTTAGGCGAGTCCCCGGCTCGACTGGGCCTGTAGGCCCAAGCCAAGCCGGGGGCTCGCCTGAGCCTGGAGTCCGGCCTAGCAGCCTGCTCAGCCGGAGGAGGTCACCGCTGGAGCTCAGGGCCGATTTAGGGGAGTATGTTTTGGGAACTTCGGCCCGGAGCTCCAGTGGTGACCGTACTCCGGCTGTCGCTGGCTGCTCGGCCGGCCTCTAGGCTTAGGCGAGTCCCCGGCTCGGCTGGGCCTGTAGGCCCAAACCAAGCCGGGGGCTCACCTGAGCCTGGAGGCGGCCTAGCAGCCTGCTCGGCCGGAGGAGGTCACCGCTGGAGCTCAGGGCCGATTTAGGGGAGTATGTTTTGGGAACTTCGGCCCGGAGCTCCAGCGGTGACCGTCCTCCAGCTGTCGCTGGCTGCTCGGCCGGCCTCTAGGCTTAGGCGAGTCCCCGGCTCGGCTGGCCTGTAGGCTGAAACCAAGCCGGGGGCTCGCCTGAGCCTGGATGCCCGCCGAGCAGGCCGCGACAGCCGGAGGACGGTCACCGCTGGAGGATCGGGGCTTGCGGCGTCTAAACACACGGGTAGCTGCGCGTGGCTCGTGCCGATTTTTTATTTTTTTTGCAGGCGGCCGGCACGCACAGCTACCTGTTTGTTTTAACGGCCACTTTCAAATGTCCGTCGCGCATGCGCAGACCGCTTTTGGCGACGGACACTTGAAGGCTTACTCTTTTATAGTATAGATGATACCACTACAATAACTCACCTTCTCATTAACCACACCTGGAGCAAATGTAGAGGGGCAGGCACAGTGCATTATTGTGTATTGTTTCATCTAAAATACAAGTTGCCCTACTGCTTTGAAGAGACGCAGGGATCATTTAGACCCGTGTATCTCCATTCTTTAAACCCCTCATGCTTAACCCTTTCACTGCGGAGGACGTGCTCAGCGCGTCCACCCGCAGTGTTGTTCCATGCGGAGGACACCCTTGAGCGCGTCCTCCCTTTGCATCAGCGATCGGCCGGATTCCGGCCGATCGCTGTGCCCCCCGGTGCGGGCTGTCATCCTCGATGGCGGTGATGACATCTAATTCAGGCGCCCCCCCCCGCGTGTGCAGAGGAGGCGCCTAAAAGGGAGGGGGGAGGTACTTCAGACATCTCTCCCTCCCGATCGCCGGCGTGCACTGGGTTAAGCCAGGCACCGTTTGGAAGGGCACAGCCTGCCCTTCCAAACGGTGGCTGTCATTAACCCTTGGGGAGCCAGATCACGATTCGGCGCTGAAAAGCGCCGGATAGTGATCCTTTCCCGGGGATAGTGATCCTTTTCCGGTAACTCCCCCTGAGGACTGGCGTCATCGTGCATAGCACAATGACACCAGTCCTGGAGTTAACCCCTAGCTGCCAGCAATGGTGGAGATAGGGGGTTCCAATGAACCCCCTATCTCCCGATCCGTGGCAGCTAGGGTTAATATTTGATATGGTTGTATCGGCCAGAGCATGGCCTATCCAACGATACAAAACTTGAACATGTAAAAAGTTTTTAAAAATAAAAAAATAAAAATATTTAAAAAAAATTATATAAAAAAAAATAAACAAGTTTTTTTTTTTGTTTTGTTAATGCAGCAATATTGTTCCCATTTCAATTATAATGTGAACAATGATGCTGCACTAACGATTTTTGTATGCGGTGCGTTTGTTAAAAATAGCGAAATTTTCCCCAAAAAAAATGTAACGAGTCCCCATTTCTAATTTTTTTAACAAGCGCACCCCATAGAAAATATAACCGCAAACGATCGCATGTTAAAATGTGAAAAAAAACTTTACACATTGTAAATTATTGAAAATTTTAATTTTATTGCATTTATTGTTATAATATACAGACAGGACATAACGTATACATATAATAATGACATATTATGAATCTGCCGAGTCTGCCGGAAAGAACGATATATAATATGTCTGGGTCATATATTAAAATAAGGCTTCAAAACACGTTTAAACATGATGAGCGAAACCGGTAAAAATGACCTCAGCACAGAGGTGTGAAAAGCCTCAGCAGCGAAAGGGTTAAACATGATGAGCAGAAAATGGTCAAAATGAGCTCAACACGTGGGGCGAAATGGCTCAGCACTGAAACAGTTACAGACAGTATACTAGAGAAGAGGAGTTCCTTATACAGTGGCAAGAAAAAGTATGTGAACCCTTTGGGATTACGTGGAGTTTTGTATGAATTGGTCATAAAATGTGCTCTGATCTTCATCTAAGTCACAACAATTTGAAAAATACAGTCTGCTTAAAATAATACAACACAAACATTATATGTTTTCATGTTTTTATTGAACAGAACATGTAAACATTCACAGTGCAGGGTGGAAAAAGTATGTGAACCCCTAGCCTAATGACTTCTCCAAGAGCTAATTGGAGCCAGGAGTGAGACAACCTTGAGTCCAATCAGTGTGATTTTATTGGATGTGTTATTGGAAAACTGTCCTGCCCTTAAAAACACACACCAGTTTTGGGTTTACTGGTTTCAAGAAGCACTGTCGGATGTGAACCATGCCTCGCAGAAAAGAGCTCTCAGAAGACCTATGATCAAGAATTGTTGACTTGCATGAAGCTGAAAAGGATTACAAAAGTATCTCCAAAAGCCTTGATGTTCATGTGTCCACGGTAAGACAGACTGTCTACAAATGGAGAAAGTTCAGCACTGTTGCTACTCTCCCTAGGCGTGGTCGTCCTGTAAAGATGACTGCAAGAGCACAGCGCAGAATGCTTAATGAGGTAAAGAAGAATCCTAGAGTGTCAGCTAAAGAGTTACAGAAATCTCTGGCACATGCTAACATTTTTGTTGACACATCTACAATAAGGAAAACATTAAACAAGAATGGAGGACATGGGTGGACACCACGGAGGAAGCCATTGCTGTCCAAAAAGAATATTGCAGCACGTTTGAAGTTTGCGAAAGAGCACCTGGATGTTCCACAGCACTACTGGCAAAATCTTCTGTGGACAGATGAAACCAAAATTGAGTTGTTTGGAAAAAACACACAACACTATGTGTGGAGAAAAAAAGGCACAGCACACCAACATCAAAACCTCATCCCCACTGTAAAACATGGCGGAGGGAGCATCATGGTTTGGGGCATCTCTGCTGCCTCAGGGCCTGGACGGATTGTTGTCATTGATGGAAAAATGAATTCCAGAGTTTATCAAGACATTTTGCAGTAAAACGTAAGACCATCTGTCCACCAACTGAAGCTCCGTAGAGGATGGGTGATGCAACAGGACAATGACCCAAAGAATACAAGTAATTCATCAAAAGAATGGCTTGAACAAAACAAAATACGCCTTCTGGAGTGGCCCAGTCAGAGTCCTGACCTCAACCCGATTGAAATGCTGTGGCATGACCTTAAGAGAGCGATTCACACCAGACATCCCAAGAATATTGCTACACTGAAACAGTTTTGTGAAGAGGAGTGGTCCAAAATTACTCCAGATCGTTGTGCAGGTCGGTCTGATCTGCAACTATAGGAAACGTTTGGTTGAGGTAATTGCTGCCAAAGGAGGGTCAACCAGTTATTAAGTCCAAAGGTTCACATACTTTTTCCACCCTGCACTGTGAATGTTTACATGTTCTGTTCAATAAAAACATGAAAACATATAATGTTTGTGTTGTATTATTTTAAGCAGACTGTGGTTTTCAAATTGTTGTGACTTAGATGAAGATCAGAGCACATTTTATGACCAATTCATGCAAAACTCCACATAATCCCAAAGGGTTCACATACTTTTTCTTGCCACTGAACATCCTTCATATCTACAGCAATAAGTTACCTTTGGTATTTTTTATCAACAAGAGAACAAAGTTTACATTACAATAGATAAACCATTAATAATGTGAATATTTCCTGGTAAACCTCCTACAAGGAAGCATTCACCAAGAAGCGAGTTGTACAGCGCAAGACGGCAATGCAATGAGCGGCTCTTACACAGGTCAGTAAGCCAGACTGCAATACAGTGAGCTGTTCTTACACAGGTCAGTGAGCCAGACGGCAATACAGTGAGCTGCTCTTACACAGGTCAGTAAGCCAGACGGCAATGCGATGAGCGGCTCTTACACAGGTCAGTGAGCCAGACAGCAATGCGGTGAGCGGCTCTTACACAGGTCAATGAGTTCATCAGGTATAAGGCAAGTCGCAGCTAGTGATAATAGGATAAGCCATAGTTGCCAATTGTCCCGGTTTTCCAGGGACAGTCCAGTGATTGAGCTCGGTGTCCTGTGGGTTAATTATCCCAGGACAATGTACAGAGATTTGAGTCTTGCAGTGAATCAGTTTAGAGTTCTAGACAGAGACAGAGATCTAGTGAGAGACAATTAACCCCCGGTAGACAGAGCGCTAATCCAGGAACCTGCTGGGAACTATCTGTTTGCAACTAAGGGTTAAGCATCTCAAAAATCCCCCTACAGCCAAAGTATCTTGTAAGATGTAGAGCATGTTTCAGCATCACCATGATATATTAGCAGGCATCTGGAGAAGGATAAAGTCCACTTTCCATGCTTATAGGGATAACATCAGTAGCAGCTACAGCTGTAGCTAATTTGACATTATCCAGCCCATAAACTCTGCTGAAATTCCTCATTCAGACCCAGGACATCTGTACCCCTAAACATTTCACACCAAATTCATTTCCTTCATTACTCCTGTCCCTGCATCCTTAAAGTGTACCCCTAATTCCATCCATGTACTCCAAATACTGTCTCTACACACACAGACATATCCCTGTACCCTAATCTCATCCATGCCCTCCTAATGCTGTGTCTGCACACCAAGACCTGCCAATGTACCCCTAATCCTATCCATGCACTCCTATTGCTGTCTCTGCACACCCAGACCTGTCCCTGCACTCTTAAACCAGTCAGCACATTGCTAAATATGCATATGTACTCCTAAACATGTCTCTTTTCCTCTAATTCTTTAACGGACCCTTAATTCTGATCTTTTTCCATTTCTGCATTTACAATCTACAGCGTGCACCCGTACACTGTCACTCCATTCCTTTCTCTGGACTCTAGACATTCCAGTTCAGATCTGTTCCTGTCCTACTCTTTTCTCTGCACTCTTAGGCTAGGGTCAGACTAACGCATTTTTCGCGTTGTCTGTGAAAAAGTGCGTTCGAACGAATGGACGCATTTTTTCACGGAATACGCGATAGCGGTCATACGATGCGCCTTTTCATCCGTGATTTTGTACGGATCATCAATAAAACACTTTTTGTGTCTGGACGTTATGTTGGTCGGACATTAGCAGCTGGGTGGCTGGTTTTGTGTAAAGGGAGTTGTGTGGGTGGCTGGTTTTGTGTAATGGGCGTTGTGTGGGTGGCTGGTTTTGTGTGATGGAAGCAGGGGCGGATCCAGGGGGGGCAACGGGGCAATTGCCCCCCCCCGAGATTTGGCCCGGGGGTTGAGGGACCAGATGCCGGGCAGCGCGAGAGCGCCTGCCCGGTCTTGAACAGTCCGGCGTCCTGTGAAGCGGATGCGGCTGTGTGCGTGCGCCGGCGGTCACGTGGTCCGGCTAATCAGGTGGTACTGAGTCTCTGTACCACCTGACTGGCCGGACCGCGTGACCGCCGGCGCACGCACACAGCCGCATCCACTTCACAGGACGGACTGTTCAAGACCGGGCAGGCGCTCCGCGCTGCCCGGCATCTGGGTCCCTCAACCCCTGCCGGAGCTGGGGCAACAATCCAGGTGAGAGCTGGGGCAAATCCATGACCTGGGGGCAAATCCATGTGTGACCTGGGGGCAAATCCATGTGTGACCTGGGGGCAAATGTGTGACCTGGGGCAAATCCATGACCTGGGGCAAATCCATGTGTGACCTGGGGCAAATCCATGTGTGACCTGGGGGCAAATGTGTGACCTGGGGGCAAATCCATGAGCTGGGGGCAAATCCATGAGCTGGGGGCAAATCCATGAGCTGGGGGCAAATCCATGAGCTGGGGGCAAATCCATGAGCTGGGGGCAAATCCATGAGCTGGGGGCAAATCCATGACCTGGGGGCAAATACATGAGCTGGGAAAATCCATGACCTGGGGGCAAATCCATGAGCTGGGCAAATCCATGTGCTGGGCAAATCCATGACCTGGGGGCAAATCCATGAGCTGGGCAAATCCATGAGCTGGGGGCAAATCCATGAGCTGGGGCAAATCCATGAGCTGGGCAAATCCATGAGCTGGGGGCAAATCCATGAGCTGGGGGCAAATCCATGAGCTGGGGGCAAATCCATGTGCTGGGCAAATCCATGAGCTGGGCAAATCCATGACCTGGGGGCAAATACATGAGCTGGGCAAATACATGAGCTGGGCAAATCCATGACCTGGGGGCAAATCCATGACCTGGGGGCAAATCCATGAGCTGGGGGCAAATCCATGTGCTGGGCAAATCCATGACCTGGGGGCAAATCCATGAGCTGAGCAAATCCATGACCTGGGGGCAAATCCATGAGCTGGGCAAATCCATGAGCTGGGGGCAAATCCATGAGCTGGGGGCAAATCCATGTGCTGGGCAAATCCATGAGCTGGGGGCAAATACATGAGCTGGGCAAATACATGAGCTGGGCAAATCCATGACCTGGGGGCAAATCCATGAGCTGGGCAAATCCATGAGCTGGGGGCAAATCCATGAGCTGGGCAAATCCATGAGCTGGGGGCAAATCCATGAGCTGGGGGCAAATCCATGAGCTGGGGCAAATCCATGTGCTGGGAAAATCCATGACCTGGGGGCAAATCCATGAGCTGGGCAAATCCATGACCTGGGGGCAAATCCATGAGCTGGGGGCAAATCCATGACCTGGGGCAAATACATGAGCTGGGCAAATCCATGACCTGGGGGCAAATCCATGAGCTGGGCAAATCCATGTGCTGGGCAAATCCATGACCTGGGGGCAAATCCATGAGCTGGGCAAATCCATGACCTGGGGGCAAATCCATGAGCTGGGGCAAATCCATGACCTGGGGCAATACATGAGCTGGGCAAATCCATGACCTGGGGGCAAATCCATGAGCTGGGCAAATCCATGTGCTGGGCAAATCCATGACCTGGGGGCAAATCCATGAGCTGGGCAAATCCATGAGCTGGGGGCAAATCCATGAGCTGGGGGCAAATCCATGAGCTGGGCAAATCCATGAGCTGGGGGCAAATCCATGAGCTGGGGGCAAATCCATGTGCTGGGCAAATCCATGAGCTGGGCAAATCCATGACCTGGGGGCAAATACATGAGCTGGGCAAATCCATGAGCTGGGCAAATCCATGTGCTGGGCAAATCCATGACCTGGGGGCAAATCCATGAGCTGGGCAAATCCATGAGCTGGGGGCAAATCCATGAGCTGGGGGCAAATCCATGAGCTGGGCAAATCCATGAGCTGGGGCAAATCCATGAGCTGGGGGCAAATCCATGAGCTGGGGGCAAATCCATGTGCTGGGCAAATCCATGAGCTGGGCAAATCCATGACCTGGGGGCAAATACATGAGCTGGGCAAATACATGAGCTGGGCAAATCCATGACCTGGGGCAAATCCATGACCTGGGGGCAAATCCATGAGCTGGGGGCAAATCCATGTGCTGGGCAAATCCATGACCTGGGGGCAAATCCATGAGCTGAGCAAATCCATGACCTGGGGGAAATCCATGAGCTGGGCAAATCCATGAGCTGGGGGCAAATCCATGAGCTGGGGGCAAATCCATGTGCTGGGCAAATCCATGAGCTGGGGCAAATACATGAGCTGGGCAAATACATGAGCTGGGCAAATCCATGACCTGGGGGCAAATCCATGAGCTGGGCAAATCCATGAGCTGGGGGCAAATCCATGAGCTGGGCAAATCCATGAGCTGGGGGCAAATCCATGAGCTGGGGCAAATCCATGAGCTGGGGGCAAATCCATGAGCTGGGGCAAATCCATGTGCTGGGCAAATCCATGACCTGGGGCAAATCCATGAGCTGGGCAAATCCATGACCTGGGGGCAAATCCATGAGCTGGGGGCAAATCCATGACCTGGGGGCAAATACATGAGCTGGGCAAATCCATGACCTGGGGGCAAATCCATGAGCTGGGCAAATCCATGTGCTGGGCAAATCCATGACCTGGGGGCAAATCCATGAGCTGGGCAAATCCATGACCTGGGGGCAAATCCATGAGCTGGGGGCAAATCCATGACCTGGGGGCAAATACATGAGCTGGGCAAATCCATGACCTGGGGCAAATCCATGAGCTGGGCAAATCCATGTGCTGGGCAAATCCATGACCTGGGGGCAAATCCATGAGCTGGGCAAATCCATGAGCTGGGGGCAAATCCATGAGCTGGGGGCAAATCCATGAGCTGGGCAAATCCATGAGCTGGGGGCAAATCCATGAGCTGGGGGCAAATCCATGTGCTGGGCAAATCCATGAGCTGGGCAAATCCATGACCTGGGGGCAAATACATGAGCTGGGCAAATACATGAGCTGGGCAAATCCATGACCTGGGGGCAAATCCATGACCTGGGGCAAATCCATGAGCTGAGCAAATCCATGACCTGGGGGCAAATCCATGAGCTGGGCAAATCCATGAGCTGGGGGCAAATCCATGAGCTGGGGGCAAATCCATGAGCTGGGGCAAATCCATGAGCTGGGGGCAAATCCATGTGCTGGGCAAATCCATGAGCTGGGGGCAAATCCATGAGCTGGGCAAATACATGAGCTGGGCAAATCCATGACCTGGGGGCAAATCCATGAGCTGGGCAAATCCATGAGCTGGGGCAAATCCATGAGCTGGGGGCAAATCCATGAGCTGGGGGCAAATCCATGTGCTGGGCAAATCCATGACCTGGGGCAAATCCATGAGCTGGGCAAATCCATGACCTGGGGGCAAATCCATGAGCTGGGGGCAAATCCATGTGCTGGGCAAATCCATGACCTGGGGCAAATCCATGAGCTGAGCAAATCCATGACCTGGGGGCAAATCCATGAGCTGGGCAAATCCTTGAGCTGGGGGCAAATCCATGTGTGAGCTGGGGGCTCTCTGCTCCTCTAGATTGTAAAATCCGGGGTGCCCTCTGCTCCTCTAGATTGTAAGCTCCTGGGTGTCCTCTGCTCCTCTAGATTGTAAGCTCCTGGGTGCCCTCTGCTCCTCTAGATTGTAAGCTCCTGGGTGCCCTCTGCTCCTCTAGATTGTAAGCTCCTGTGAGCCGGGCCCTCTGCTCCTCTAGATTGTAAACTCCTGTGAGCGGGCCCTCTGTAAATTCTCGTGAGTCGGGCTCTCTGCTAAAACACCTTATTTTCTGTAAGTGCCCCTCCCGAGACTAGTCTCTGGATCCGCCCCTGGATGGAAGTTGTGTGTATGTGCTGGGTGGCTGGTTTTGTGGATTGGAGTTGCTGAGCAGAGAATGTGTGTGCGTTTTGCAGGTATGAGATGCTGCTATGGTCTTTTTTCTTTACTATTCTAGTTTTTACGACTCCCTCTTCCCTGTCCCTGTTTACCCTGGGCTGCCTATTCCCTGGTGATGCAGTGAATGCAGCCTGGCCCCCTCTATGCATGACCTCACCAGGAGCCAGGCAGCTCAGTGACAAATTGCTGATCACTGCAGTGCTGGTTAAGGAAAGGTCACTTTAAACAGCAGTAAGCAGACAGGGCAAAGGCAAGTGCAAGTCCCCATAGAGAAGTAATGGTTAATCTATTCAGAGAACACCGAACAGCAGAGAAATGGCAGTGAAATACTCTGATGTTTGGTGGTTTCATTCGTCAGGTTTATTCAGGCGAATCCCATAGGTTTCAATTTTAAAAATATTCCCGTTTTTATGCAATATCTAATAAACCATTTATTATTTTAATCTGCAGTAAAAAGTCTCTTTATTTATTGTTTTTTTTTTAGTACCTCTTAGTCATTTTTTAGATTTTTTTCGGCAACTTTCGCCCCTTTTTTTAACCCCTTAAGGACCGCTGACGTCCTGTCCACGGGTCTCCCTTAGACCCGCGGACGTACAGGGTACGTCAGCGGCGCCTAACCCCCCTCCCGCCCGATATTTCCTCCCTCGCTGGATCTCTCGGCGATCTGGCAGGGAGGAAGTCTGCCCATGTGATTTACATGGGCAGGCGAGGTTGATGACGTCGCCACGCTGCGTGGGGACGTCGTCAGCAGGCGTCCCCATGCAAATCAATGGAGGGGAGGGAGGGCTCCTTCGGAGCCCTCTATCTCCCCAACCATTGAAGCTAGGGAGATGCTTTTTGCACCGCTGAAAAGGGGAGAGCATTAACGATTAGTTAATTGGCGCCAAACCGCGATTCGAACCTGGAGGGGGGCTGACATCTTGGATGTCAGCCAAGCCTCCAGGTCCCCCCCACCCACTGACAACCTCACCATATGTGTGAGGATGTGAGTGGGCCAGTTAACCATCTAGCTGCCATGTAGAGATAAGGGGATCCTAAGGATCCCCCAATCGCCCAATCCATGGCAGCCAGATGGTCATATTTGACATCATTTGAAAGGCCTGATCATGGCCTTTCCAATGATACCAAACATGACCAGGTTTGGTTTAAAAAAACAATTGTTTTTTTTTTAAAGTTTTTTGTCTGGGGGGGCTTAATTAAATAGGACCTAGGCTGTCATCTCAAAATAATTAGCACAAAATGGTCAGAATGAGCTGGCTCAGCAGTGAACTGGCTCAGCAGTGAAGGGGTTAAAAAGCAAACACATGTAAAAATTGGGTATTTCTAGTCTCGGGACAAAATTTTGAACCTATTTAGTCGGGGTCTTTTTTCGTGGTTGTAGATTTTGGGGACTAAATTACGAAAAAGTGTGTTTTTACCATTTTTTCATCATATTTCATATTTTTTTATAGTAAATTATTCAATATGATGGAAATAATGGTATTTCTAGAAAGTCCATTTAATGGCGGGAAAAAGGGTGTATAACATGTGTGGGTTGAATAAACGAGTAAGAGGAAAATTTGACCTAAACACTAACAGCGCAGAAACGTAAAAACAGCAACGGTCACTAAAGGACGGATTTGTGTAAAACCGCCCGGTCACTAAGGGGTTAATAGCGGTTTTTCTTTTTTTCTGAAACAGACCTTTTTATTATCAATCATAGGACCTAATAAGTAAATTCCAGACATTTTCATTCAGTAATTTTTTTGAAAACAGCAGGCCACAGGTTGGTGGCGGCGGCATTCGGTGGCCGACTCACTGCACTTCGGGGACCCTGCGTTGAATGGTGAATTCACTGCAGGGTGGGGAAATTTGATTTCCCGAAGTGCAGGGAACAACAGAACACAAAAATGTTGGCGTCATTTCGGTGCTCTGTGAGTAACCCCTTTAGGCTAATGTCAGATGAGCACATTCTGAGCGCACTGTGCGCCCGTGCACAGCGGACGGACGTACTGACGGAAGATACTGCAGACACCACACAATCCATTTTTCTTGATGGACGTAGGACAAAAAGGGAACTATGGGAAATAAAATCAATAAGAAAAATCATAATAATTTGAAAAGGATTTGAAAAGCCATTTTGTGCGTCAAGGTGCTGGACATTGCAAATGCGGTCCGTCTGACATCTCATCACTCACACAGAACGCTATGCGGACACAGCGCACTCTGTGCGTCCGTGTTAGCGGATTTACGTTCTTGCCTAACTTGCGTCCGTTTGCCATGTGCGATGTGCATCCGCACTTCGGTGCGGACGCACTTCGTGTATCGGTCTCTATTGATCATACTTCTACAGTATGCTACGACGGACGTTAAAAATTGTGCGGCAACATGGACGTGATCGTCTGACACGAGCATTAGTGGAGAGGTTTTTTGCTGCCCCCTGTAAAGTGCCAGCCTAGGCCTTGCCTACCCAGGACATACTTGAAAGTTAGTGAAATCTCATTGTATCCTTCCTGGTAAAATACTTTGTAAAAGTAAAAAAATATATATATTTTTTTAGGGTGTCACCCTAGGGGGTGGTGTCACCCGGTGCGGGCCGCCCCCCACGGTACGCCCCTGCCCTGATCCCCTAAACCTGGCTATTTTCCTTCAGCCTTTCCGTGATCCTTTGAACCTATTTCCCCTAAAACTCTCCCTGCTTCTCTAAACTTGTCTATTTCCCCTCAGCCTGTCCCTGCTTCCGACTTAAATATGTAGATGAACAGATTTCTTTGAATATTTGCCCTTGATAAGGCACCGGGTGAACCCAATATTATCAAAAAGGAATAAATTAGGAGTTTCATAAAGTGTATTTTTAGATGAACCCTTGCATCAACAGGGCTCAGAGCTTCAGACACTGCCATAAACCATGGTTTTAACTTTCCTGACTTGTTTGTGTGTGCTGTGTATATATTGTACCCGTGTGTGCTGTATTCATATTATAAATGTGTGTGTTGTGTACATATGTACTGTACATATATGAGCTGTATATTTCTGTATCTCTATATGTTCTTTCTATACATGTGTGTCCTATGCATATATACATGATCTGATTGCATACACTGAGTGGCCATATTATTAAGACCACCCCATCGGTACTTCGTTGGGCCACATTTTGCCTTCAATACTGCGGTGATTCTTCTTGGCATCGACTCCACGAGATGTTGAAAGGTGATGCGAGGAATCTGACACCATGCCTGATGAATAGCACTGTCCAGTTCTGTGAGATTTGATGGCTCTTTCAACTTCATCTCACAAATGCCTAATTGGATTGAGATCTGGTGATTGTGGGGGCCACCTAAGCAAGGTAAATCCTCCCTCATGTTCTTGAAACCACTCCTGCACAATACGAGCACCGTGGCATGAGGGCGCATTGTCTTGTTGGAGGCAGCCATCACAGTTGGGATACGCCATCAACATGATAGGATGAACTTGATCAGCAACAATGCTTTGGTATGTTGTGCTATACAGACATTGTTCCACACTAATTAAAGGGCCCCAAACCATAACACTGCCCCCACCAGCTTGAAGGGTTGTACTCATGAATGTGGGGTGCATGGTTTCATGCTGTTTCTGCCAAATTCTCACTCTGCCACCTCCATGATGCAAGTGGAAACGTGATTCATCGGACCACATGACTTTTTCCCAATGCTCGACTGTCCAATCCTTGTGTTCCTGTGCGAATTGGAGACGTTTTATGTTGTTAACTGCAGACAGCAAAGGTGTTCGAACAGGCCTTCGGCTTCCATATCCCATACGATGCAGTGTACGGCGAACAGTGCGTTCAGAGATCATTTGAGAGGATCAATGATTAAGATCTGCAGTAGTTTGATGCACTGTTGCCCTTCTGTTGTCTTGTACCAGTCTTGCCACTCTCCGTTCTGCCCTAACATTGAATAGTCGCTGACAGCCACAATTCACACTTTCAGACCCAGGTTTTCAGACCAACAGACACACCAACTGATGAAGCCACTTAAGGCGAAACGCGTATTGGTGTACTGGTAATTTTTTTTATTTTTTCTGGTTTGAGCACAGGTGTTTATTCAGTAGTGTAGTGCGCAGACATAGCATTGCTGGGTAAGTGCTTCCACCCTGTGCGATCGGTCCAATGAGTCGGGCACAGATTCACAAGTTACATCGAAACAAAAAGACATGAAAGCTGTGGGAAAGATGGGATGTCTTCTGGATCCAGAACAGGAACCTCTTACAGATCCTCTTTAAAGGATGCAGCCCTCATGTTTGCCAGTAGAGGGCAGTCCAAATATAAGGGGGGAGGGGGGAGAGAAATCACATGGCAGTGAAATGAGCAGTGTGCTACCCACCACACCCCCACAAAAAGATTAAACTTCAGTATCAGACTCAGGCAGAGGTATGGGGTAGGTCACAGGGAACAAAGGGAGAAGTCATTCACATGAGTGATCCACAACACAATCGTTAGCACAGCAACATGGAGGGGGGGGGGAATTAAGCGTCATGAAGCCTGCCGGAGCTGAACATAGATTTGAGTTGATGGACCATTGGGGCAACTGCTGGTAGTGACCGGGACAAACTAGCGGCAGAGACTCTGAATGGATGCGGGAGAATCAACCAGAACAGCGCAATGGCAGAGGTTTTCAAACTGGCACAAGGTTTCCTAGTCTTCATGTTTCGATGGCACAAAGCGAGGGATGTGGGGCATTGGGAAAGGCTGTAAGAGGGGCTCGGCTGGTTACAGTCTTAGCATTCTGTCACATTCCCCAATTAAAATGCAGCTATAAACTGAGGACCTGCTTAATGTGAAAAATGCAATGGTTTGAAGTCTACAATTTGGCCCATGTTTTCTGGAAAATGATTGCAGGCAGGAAATTCTCCTTCACCCATTCAGAAGCTCCACCGTTCCTCACTGGAGGGGCTAATTGATGGGGGGGTTGTGAATGGGGCTCTCCAGTGACTAGGTATGATGGCACAGAAGGGTTTAGGCAACGTCCTCCTCTCCATCCTCTTCAATCTCCCCTTCCTCCGCTGTGGCATCCTGGTACTTGTAACGGTAGCTATATCGCTTCCCCCAGAGTAGCGGAGTTGAGATCCTTAAGGGCAACAATACTTTCTTGATTAAACACAGAAATTGCATAAAATACAGGTTGTAACGCAAGAACCAGGGGACTCAAAGGACTAGCTGAATTGCCTCTAGGCTCCGAGGGTTTCAAGACCGACAGAAAGCCTAGGACACGCTCAGAAACACCATACGTGGAACGACAGTCTGTGAAGTATTCAAGGTGCAGGGCAGTCAGAGATGCAGAAACCAATCGTTCTGGTAAATACTTGAGATTAATAGATACCTGGTGACTCTCGGAAGGTACTGGCTTGCATACAGGATTGTTATTGCTAATATGTACAGAGATGCGATTAGAAATAACATTAAACAGAAATAAACAATCGTTTGTTATCGTGATCTTTGCAAAAACATTAACATGAGTAGTAGCCTGGGTAAAGGGACCCCGGAGGGTTACAAACGATACCCCTAAACGTGAAGGGACAGAACCCAAACAATGAGCGATCAACCCAGCAACCAGCATGGGGTTAAATCGCTAAAACACGCAAACAGCGTAATATACACGATAGAGAGAGTAGTCAAAGCCAAGCTGGGCCAAAATACAGGAGCAGGAATCTCATACAAAGCAGGGTCGTCAACAGTAAATTCAAATAGATACAGGAAGTAGCGGTGCGTGAAGTAAACTCCACAACAGGGCAACGAGGCAACTCCTCAAGCCCTATTTAAAGCCGGTAGCTCCTGGTGACCACACCTGACCCCGCCCCCTCAAATGCCGATCTGTCAGCAGAAAGTACTGGCACCCGGCCAGCCAGCGGTCCCCCTTCTTGCCCAGACCCCCCAGGGAGCACGGGGGGGCTGAGTATGTAACAGTACTGCTGGTATTCAGACACCAGGTCGTTCATGTTGCTCTCAGCTTCTGTGAACTCCATTTCGTCCATGCCCTCTCCAGTGTACCAGTGAAGGAAGGCTTTACGCTGGAACATGGCTGTGAACTGCTCAGAAATTCGCTTGAACAGCTCCTGGATGGCCGTGTTGTTGCCGATGAAGGTAGCTGCCATCTTCAGGCCACGGGGTGGGATGACGCACACTGCAGACTTGACGTTGTTTGGGATCCATTCCACAAAGTAGCTGCTGTTCTTGTTTTGCACATTCAGCATCTGCTCGTCCACTTCCTTCATGGACATGCACCCTTGGAATACAGCAGCCACGGTCAGGTAGCGACTGTGACGGGGGTCACAACAGCAGCCATCATGTTTTTGGAGTCAAACATTTGCTGAGTGAGCTCTGACACAATCAGTGGGCGGTACTGCTGGCTTCCGCGACTGGTCAGTGGGGCAAAGCCTGGCATGAAGAAGTACAGATGTGGAAAGGGGACCATGTTGACTGTCAACTTGCGAAGGTCTGCGTTGAGCTGGCCAGGGAAGAGCAGGCAGGTCGTGACTCCACTCATGGTGGCGCTGACCAAGTGGTTGAGGTCACCGTAGGTAGGCGTCATCAACTTCAGTGTGCGGAAGCAGATGTCATACAGGACCTCATTGTCTATGCAGTAGGTTTCATCGGTGTTCTCCACTAGCTGATGCACAGAGAGGGTAGCGTTGTATGGTTCCACCACTGTGTCAGATACCTTGGGAGAGGGCACTACGCTGAAGGTGTTCATGATACGGTCAGGATACTCCTCGCAGATCTTGCTGATGAGAAGGGTGCCCATGCCGGAGCCAGTGCCACCACCGAGAGAGTGGGTGAGTTGGAAGCCCTGTAGGCAGTCGCAGCTTTCGGATTGTTTTCTCACAACATCCATCACTGAGTCCACCAGCTCTGCCCCCTCGGTGTAGTGGCCTTTGCCAGTTTTGTTTCCTGCACCGCTCTGACCAAAGAGACAAAGTTGTCAGGTCTGAAGATCTGTCTGAATGGCCCAGAGTGCACAGAATCCATCGTGCCAGGTTCCAGATCGACCAGGATGGCTCTTGGGACATACTTTCCACCTGATGCCTCATTGTAGTAAAGGTTGATCCTCTCCAGCTGCAGGTCGCTGTCTCTGTGGTATGTTCCTGTAGGATCAATGCCATGTTCATCACTGATCACTTCCCAAAACTTGGCCCCGATCTGGTTGCTGCATTGCCCCGCCTGCAGGTGCACGATCTCCCTCATGTTTCCGGTTGCTGAGTGGCCTAGCTAGACACTGGTAGACACGCGGAAAGTGCCGAAGCTTCTGTCGGTAATTTATATTTTATACTTTTTATTATTAGTTTTAATAAAACCATCAAGTTTTATCCTATTGGGTCCTGGCTGATTCACATCTACAAGGGGTGGCTGAGGCTGATAGGTGAATCCGGTGCACCTAGATAATATCACTGGCTGCCTTCAGATCTGGTGTCTGAGCTCTGAGACACCAGTAAATGTGAGTATTATAAATTATGGTACATTTGCACTTTTATTTTAAACTGTGCTACATCATATATGATTTTTGTTTTCTAAGGGCTTCTAAGGGACTTCTAAGGGCCCAAAAGCAAGCACAGATCCTGCAAATATATCACCACCAGAGCATCTGAAGCGCCAACTCTGCCACATTTTTTCTTCATTCTAGACCCAGGTTTTCGGCTGACAATCCAGTCTTTAAACACTTTAACAACAGCTGCTCTTGAACATTTAACGAATTCTGCTGTTTTGCCGATACTCGCTCCATGTCTCCGAGTGCTAACAATCATTCCTCGTTCAAAGGCTATTAAATCACGTTATTCACCCATATCTTCAGAAAAAAAACACTTCTACTATCATGGTAAACAACCTGCTTCCCTATTTATAATGGTCTGGCCCTCTAGCAACTTCAGCGCTAAATTATAGCTAATTTGCCTAAAAAAGTCAGGTGGTCATAATAATCTGGCCACTCAGTGTATATGTGCGCTATGTATCTATATTTGTGTGCTGTGTATAGTGGCAACTGGTCCAGGTCCCCAACAAGTGAAAAATCCCATTTGAATGGGATCAGTCTCTAGTCTAATGTAATCGGCTGAAGTTGTATGTCTAAAGACGTATGCGATTGACACTGTTCAACACTGCCTGTGTTGGTGGATTAGTTGCACCGGTAAGGTTCCGCATGACCACTTAGATGTACGACCTCTGATCCAGTGAATGACCAACCTTTAACTCTCGCCAGAAGAGTGGACCAGTGAATCTTTGGGCTCTGATGTATGAATGCATGTAATTATCCATTCTTAATATTTAACAGGTTCGGTACATGGGCATGAAATCTGAGATTCAGAGGAAATGGCATCCCCTCACTCTCCTACACATTCTTCAGCCCAACAGGCAAACAATGTATACAACAAAGTATCTGAATTGACTTCACAGGTAAGGAATTTTCGAAAGCTTTAATTAATTTGCCTTCAACCCGATGCAAAATGATCTTCCGTGTCCCTAATGCATAGCTATGTAAGCACGACACCTGTAACGTTTAAGTACCATGTGTCTCACGATCTACGTTATCATTTTCTCAATGAGCTCCTCTTCCCTTTGTGACTTGAGCTTCAAATAATTTTGAGATAATGAACCCTTCCGGAAACTAGAGCCAACTTTCTTTGCAACACACAGGGACAGACTGGGTCCAAAAACTGGCCTGACAGGGAGAGTAGCTATGGGCAGGCAGGGTGGAATACATCCAGGGCTGCCATCAGAAATCATGGGGACCCTTAATGAACAACTAGTTGGGGCCCCTACCCTCAGCTGTTCATTCCAGTAAATGTTTTAATTAAAAAATGCCTCCTCTTCTGTTTACCTTACTTTACTTCGAGTGGGTTAAATTCCTGGTGAGTCCCAGAAGCCATGTTCCATCTGGAAGTTTCATGGTAATTTGCTGGGCCAGTTTGGGTGGGATGAAGGGACCCTTACATATGAGGCACTTAGACAGGCTGCACAGGTTTAGCAAGGGCCTCCTGAAGCTACAGGGCCCCAGAACATATCATGGACTGTCACCTCCTAATGGGATACCCTATCACCATCCATAGAGTATGCATGGGGAAATTGTGGGTAGGGTTGGAGTGTGCAATAAGTGGGGTTTGGGGACCCCACTGCAGTAGCTTTGGTTAGATAAATCTTATGCATTTGTAATCCTGTAATGTCCTTTTAAAGCAGTGTTTCCCAAACAAGCTGACAGGCCAGGTTTGTCAGATATCTGAAGCACAGCACAGGTGATATAATTGGCTGCTCAGGGATTGCAGGATTCAGGTGATCTGTAAACTCTGGCCTATCAGAGGGTACTGAGGACAGGTTTTGGAAGCACTGCTTTAAAGAGACAACCTGACCCATCTTGAACACTTCATAGTTTTAAAATGGTCAGGGTGTGAGGAGAGCCTCCCCCTCCCAACTCCCCTATTCTGGTGAAATCACTGGGTGAAGTGGAGGAGATTCTTCCAACTCACTCAGGGCCATATTCCAAAGATGGTGTTAACTTAACTAGAGTTTTTGTAAACTTAACAACTCCATAGACTACAATGTCTCTGCTAAGTTTAACAGCTCTGGTGAGGTTAGCACCAACTTTGGAATAGGGCTCGCAGAGTCACCAGCAGCCAGGAGTTTTGAATTTCCAGGCTGTCAGTGATCAGATTGGTCACTAGTGACGTCAGCACGCACATAACATGCCAAACTCACCCTCTCTTTAGGGGCAAATCGCAATAGTGAGCTTTCTCCAAGAGGCACCCAATAGAAGCTACATATTTGCACAGCTCTGATCTATTATTCTGTGTAGGTGCAAGTCTCGTTGTGCTGCACAATTTGTAGCTCCTATGCTACACAAGTTGCATAGGGCCGCATAATGCACAGAAACACTTCAGGGACCTCTGGGTAAAGTGCTTGGTACCACTGGAAAGGCTAGAGCATTGCCTTTCCAAAGATACCCACCTTGGTCAGGGTTTAAGTAAAAATAAAATAAATATAATTAATAAAAATTTACTTTTATCATAGCTATAAGCTTGACGCGTTTCGCTGTTATCAGTCTCAACAGGAGCATTTTCTTAGCATAGTACTGGGTACCATATGAAATCAAGTGAGTTCTTTTCACAGGTAACAGGAGCAAAAGGTCTATTCAGAAATAGACCTGAACTCTATGGGTTTTCCCCAGTTTTCACCATACTGCTCCCGTTTTAACGTGAGATTATAATGCAGGCACTTAAAAAGCTGCCTGCATTGGTAGCAGGCGCTACGCCCCAGGATGATTGCGGCAGAGCTAAGCGCCGCTGCAAGCATCCATTCTAAGGAGTACATAGGACAAAGTGATCTGCAGGGAGAAACTGGGGGACTTTTTCCTCGCAACAGAGGAGGCAGACGGAGCCGCGGTCCTCACCGCGGGACAGGAGGTGAGTATCTGTCTATTTTAATTTTTTTTTTGGCTGGTGCTAACGGATTCTGCACCAGCGGAATCCGTTAGCACCAAGTCCTGGCTGTGAGTAAAGTTTTGCTAACCACAGCCGGATGGTAATCAGTGTTGGGACTTTGTAATCCTAACGCTGATTAACACTTTGCGCTCCCCATGTTAAGTATAGG